>JAPKLW010001179.1:94238-105513 GCA_026898455.1 Plectranthus barbatus
AACTTCATGGGTACGTCACAGATAATAACGGAAATTGGAAACTATAAACAGGAATTAAATGCAAAAATTTAGATATAGACGAATGAAATAACGTTGATATAACCGCTTCCAGTAACGAAAAAAATCTACAGAGATTTCGACAGAGTTTTTGCTATATTTTTCTCAAGGAGAATCGATCCAAAAAATGAGCTCTCTGCCCCTATTTATAGACAGGGTAGGGGCAGGTTTACAGCATCTAACCCTAGCCATCGAGCAATAACGGTTCGCCGCAAATGTCGGGCTGCTCGCGGAGATTTCGGAGGAAGTTAGGGCCTTCAATGATCGGGCGCCGCCAGTGAGCTAGGGTTTCCCCTCTTAGAGCTCTTCAATATCGACCCTTTTGGCTCCTCGAAAGCGAGGCTCTCTACTCGTCGACGGCGAGGCCTTGACTTGGGCGGATTTTCGGTGTCTCGTTAACGTTGGTGGGCTAGCTTTACGGGTTGGGCTCGTTTGCGTGGATCGACTCGTCTATTGGGCCTGGGCTCGTGGGCCTGGCCCCAACAATTTTATTTTCCTAAACCAATATAAATTATTCTTTGTGTAAATTCAATAAAACAAATCAAACATAAAACTTTACAAAATATGAGTTCAATTACAAAAATCGCAGACAAATATTGTTTTATTGAAATTGTTATAATTGTTTATTGTATATGTTATAACAAATAAAATAAAATAAATATTGATGTGATGTTTTTGTAATAATAAATTACAAAAATATAATTATTGTTATTTTTTTGTTTATTTATATAATTACAGACATATTGGGCTAAAATCTATATATAATTTTATGTATAAGGTATTAAAGTGTAAGTACGACTGTGATTTCATATATAATTATAGATAATATCGGCCATAATTACAACAATAATTTTATTTAATCTATAAAAGAAAATATAATAAAAATTATGATAATTATTTTATATAAATATTTCATAGTAGAATATTCTAAATATAGAAATGCAAAACTAAAAAAAATCATCCATTACTATTATATTACTCCCAAATTTAAGAAAAAAAAGCTGCCCATTACACTTAGATCACCCTCAAAATTATAAAATTATTCATTCTTTTGATACATCAAATATTGAGTTTATTTAAGATTTGTCTAATTATTTATATTTCTCCCGCCATAAAAAAATGTATTTCTTCAACCATTATTTCATTTGCACTTAAATAAAATAGTATTACACTGACACTTTCCATTTCTCCCACCATTTCATTATTTGATATAAAATGAAATAAGTATCAAATTATTACACAAAATAAAACAAGTCTCATTCAATAACGGTTCACGCTAAAAATACACGTTTAACTTGACCGTTCAGTAACACAATATCAACGTATTTTTTATGAAATGTGGATACATTAATTTGATTTTTTATATTTTATTTAAATTAGTATTTTTATTTAATATTTAAAATATATAATTTGAGTATATCGGTTTCAAAATGTGTATTGTTCAACATATTTTTATAACTGTTTAATAATATATTACTTAAGACACAATATTTTTGTGATCACATTTTTATATAATAAAATATAAAATAATAAATATTATTCTTATGTGATCAATTTTTTTACAATAAGATATAAAAATTATTAAATTCTTGAATTGAAATTGAAACAAAAATATGAGTGCATGCCATGACATGCGGATATTCCGTGCAACGCACATATGAAATAATAGTATATACTGTATATATTAAAGGAGAGTAGTCTCAAAATAACTGTTCCCTCCAAAAATTTTCATCATTTTCATTTTTATTTTATTATTTTTATTTGTTCTATTATAACATAATACAATAAACAATTATAAAAATATAAGAAAATTATATTTTTTTTCTTTAAAATGTAATATCTCACTAATTTATTATATTTTATATATCTTTAAAATAATACAAATACAATATTTTTATGGGATAGTATTTAAATCAAATTCCATTGTATTTGATATACTTATTTTTTATTTAAAAATAACAGCAAAAAATATTTAAATATATAAATTGTTAATCATATTTTAAGATAATAAAATAAAATATTATATATTTTATTCGCGCATAGCGGTAAATAATCACATCAAATCTATTTTAATTTTTTTAATTTGTTTTACTTGATATATTTTTATAGCATATATATGTCAATAAACTATAATAAGAATATCAACAAAATCATATGTGCCATTTTTCTATAAAACAATACATTTTCACTATTTTATCGATCATATTTTTTTTTGAGAAAAATATATTATAACTATATATATATATATATATATATGTGTGTGTTTTTTTTTTTATGACCTTATAATAATATTTTAATATAATTAAATAAGATACTCCCTCTGTCCCAACTTAATTGTTCCACTTTCCTTTTTGTCTATCTCAACTCATTAGTCTCATTTCCAAAAAAAATTAACTTTTCACACTTAACAATAGAATATTAATTCCACTCAACTCATTCTATACTCTACTCCTTGGTTATTGTGCCGAAAGTAAATAGAACTATTAAGCCAGGACGGAGGGAATATTAAATATGTAATTCGTGTAACGCACGGGTATAAATCTAGTAACATATTAAAACAAAGAACTAGTTATTTTTAAATTAGTGGGAACAGTTATTCATTCATGCTAAAATTATGGCAATAACAAAAAATTAATAATTTATTTATATAATTGTGCAATTTATCAAAATTTACAGCGACATCTTTCAATCTAAATAGATATAAAGAAAATTGAAATTATCAAAAATCTAAAGTTAGGAAATTTATTAGAAAATTTCTTATTTATTATGTTTTGGTGTGTCAAAAATTTAAAGTCAAAATATGTAAAAGTCATCTTATATAATTTCAGCATAGATGAAAAATGTAAAGTCCTGTATAAGATTTTTTATTGAGTTGTAAGCTGGAGTTAATTTGAAGACTAGACCGACCAATCAGTCTAGTATGCACAATAGACTCAACAGACAAAAGTTCGAGATGAACTTACAAGTCTGGATGATTGTGAGTCTACCTGAAGGATTTAGATTTTGCCAAGTACGGATCCAACAAGTATGGTCTAATTCAGATGTTGAGTTTCGATTTACGGATAACTGGAGCTCTTGGAACTTTATTAAATAATAACAAGTAATAACAATGAATACGCGAATGAAATTGAATTGAAACAGAGGAAGAATGCGAAATTCAGAAAGAAGGAACATGTATATTTCGTATAGTCTACAGAAAATTCGGCAGCATTAGCGTGGTTTTTTAGAACAGAAAAAAGATACGAAATTTGGATTCTCCCTCCCTTTTTATAGATTGGATTGGGGGAGGACATTTGACCTAACCCTAGAAGTGAGCGAGCTCGTGCTCGCCGCAAATGTTGGAACTGCTCCGGGCTTATCGGGGTCGGTTAGGGCTTTCAACGATCATGCGTCGCCAGGCTCCTAGGGCTCACTCATCTAACTCCTCGAAACCGATATCTTTAGGTGCTTGATATCGAGGAGCTCGGAAGGTTGGTGTCGATCCCCGGACTTGGGCATTTCTGGATCTTTTGCCACTTCAGGTGGGCTTGCTTGGGCTAGTTCTGCTCTGGTTCGGTTGCCGTTTGGGCCGACGTGCTCTGTGGGCCTGGCCCCAACATCGGATATGTCATACTTACCAGCATAGGGACCAAGCATACACTTAGAGTGACATCATCAGCATGAAGTTGCAAGTATGACGATACCAGCATGGACTTCTTAGTCTAGGTCCCAACACACGAAGATAAGAAGAATCGTTTGAGGAACGTACTAAAGAAGTGTAAACTTTTAGGATTGGAGAAGCCTTAAAGTCTGCAAGCACGAAACACCAAGTTTCGTTACCTAGAACAACCAATTAAGGATTCCTCAAACTGGTGAATACTGTCGTTCTGACAAAAAGTTGAAATATCACTGTCAAAGTCAGAAAAAAGGCGGAGCCGGCGCAAAACTTCTTGAAAAGCACCACCTACCCACCCAGCGCAGCAGCCAAAAGAAACATCCGATTGGACATCTTCTAATTTATCTCTAACAGATATTTATTTCGAACATTCAATCTCACGACTATAAATACTGGAGAAATAAACAGAAGAAGGTTACGATCTGCGAACCAAAATTGAAACAATGCTCAAGTCTTACAGTGTACGCGAAAGCAAATACCATCTAAGCTTACTTTGAGGCTTCTTATATGACACTAAGTACCTGAACAAGATTTGACAAACCAAGCTGACACATCACCATTAGCTTGGATAAGTACAAGCTTACCGAACAAATAATCTTAATTTTTTGCTGTGCATATACTCTATACTTTGATAAACCGGGACCAGCATCTAATTTTAATTTAAATTAAAGATAAGATAATAAGAGTATTGGTACTTTTATCTGTCCATATAATGAATCTAAATTATACCTTTAAACCTCATACATGCATAATTTAATAATTTATTTATATAATTGTGCAATTTATAAATGTTGAGGTGTTTTTGTCAGATTGAGGCCCCAAGAACTTTTTAGGACAAAGAAGTATGAAGATGCAGAAAATAACCACAAATAACTAGATTAGATATACAATAAAACTGATTCAAACCGTAAGGAATATCTGGCGTGTCAACCAAGCCCTGTTCTAACGATTTGCTTGATGAATTTGTTACACAGAAGTATGATCACAAAGAGTTTACTTTAATTGTAATATCCCGTATTTTAATTAAGTGAAGTAAAACTTAATTTATTTAATAAAGGATTATTTTTATTTTACGAATATTTTATTTATTCATTTTTTAGAAACAATTAAACGCCCGTCGAGATCTAAGAATCCAAATTTTGATATTATTATATCATTGGAATCATTTTGAGAAAACGAGAGTGACCGTGAAGTCACAAATTGATAAAAGATGGACGAGTGCATAGAGTAATTAATTGGAACATTAATAAATGTGGTTAAATTCACAACTTGCACTCGGGAGGTATGATTCTTAAACCGAGCTAGGAAACGCTTAGAAATAAAATAAGGAAGCATAAAAAATGATCGGATTATTTTTCCGAGGTCCAAATAATATTTAATTAAATTTTGAATTAAATGGAAAATGGAATAATTTTTGTCTCCGAAAATTATAAAATTTTACGAACAAGACGAACTCATCGAGAGGAGTGTTTCCATATAATTTATTATTTATTTTGAACTTGTTAAGATGAGTTAACAGAGAAAATTGTGCTTGAATTGAGAAAAGGAAAACTTTTCTTCCCCTTGAAGAAAGGCTACATATTTGTTTCATGCGAAGTGTGGCGTGGGTGAAATTGGTTGGAGGAGGAATAGGTGTGGCGGTGGAGGTTTGGCTGGCATGAACAATCAAAACTGGCTGCACCATATTCATGTAATTTTTTTTTCCGTTCAAGTTCAGAGAGCAGCGAGAGTGAGAGGCATGAGAGAGGTGTGAGTTTGTTTGTATTCTAGGATCAAAACAACTTGTGCTATATCGTTTCCTCACCCACCATCTTCATCTTCGTTGTCCAGTACAGAGTGAGGGAGTCGAGAGAAACAGTTTCAAAAAGAAGAGAAAAACAGCAGAAAACCCCAATTTTTGTAGCCCCAGCACGGCCCTGTAACTGCGCGTTTTTCGGCCATGACGAGCCGCCACCGGAGAAACCACCACCAGCATCTCATTCCTTGTTCTTCAAGGATCACGGAAAGCACACCCACATCTCAAGAGGAGAAGCGACGAGGAAGTTACGATCGTTGAAAGGTACCCCATCGGTTTCAAACCGTTATGGCTTTTTAATCGAAAACTCGTACGAAACTTTGCCACGGATTTTAATTGATAGATTTGTGTTCCTTGTGTAGAAAGGTGTTTTTTGAATGCCTGCACCACCTCTTTTGTCGAGAATTCCGGCCGTTTGCCGGAGGAGAAGCAAGTTGGTGAGCTTCAATTCATATCTGCGATTGATGATGTTTTTCTCAATTTCAAAGCTTGATTCATGTTCTAGGATGATGTTAGAACACGTGAATGTGTTGTCTTAATGTTGGTTGTGTTTAGAATGTAAGAAAACGTGAGTTGCAGGTTCGGGTCGCGAGCTCATCGGAGAAGATGAAGCATATTGACCCACTGGAGGTCGATATGCTGGTGTTGCTGGTTCGATATGCCTGTGTCAACTGCTTATTTTTCTGTCAATTCGTTCATGTCGATCGACAGGGAGTTCTGTCGATTGACAAGACTATTCAGAGGGGTAAAATTATGTTTATTTGTCCGATCTTGATCCGTTCGAGTTATTTTCGATTTATATGTTCAATATATGAATATTGAAGCATGTTTAGGACCTGATTACATGTTGGGTTACGAAATTAAATGTCGAGGATTGATTGAATCGAATTGAAAGATGAAGTTCAAGTATGTTATGGTGTTGAAGTTTGGAATGAGTTTGGATTATGAAATGTTTGTTTGGAATTTGTCGAGTGAGATGGTTGTCCTAGTTTGTCCATCCTAATTGAATAAGTGACGCTGAATTGTAGGAGATTGAGATAAGGAAGGAGAAAGCTTAACTACACATTAACAAAGACATCTAGTTGGAAAGCATACTCCTGGTGGGAACTATTTTCCGTATAAAACCAAAAATGCGTTTTATTTTCTAAAGCATGTGTAAAATGTCTTGTTTTAAATGAATGCTATGCATAAAATATTTTTATGTTGCATATCTGTTCCTCTGTTTGATTCCCATCAACAGAGAGATTGATTAAGAGATGAGAACCAAACCCTATATGGTGCTTGTGATAATCTTTATTAATATGTGATATAAAAGGTTAGCAAACCTAACATCTAAGGTTAGCAAACCTTATGATGAGTTTTATGAACTAAATCGATCGTGTCTCAAAGTTGTGTGATACTGAGACCTTGTGCACAATTGATGGTAGTGGGTAGAGTGGTTCGCCCATTCCCAGCTATTTATCATAACTTGGAAGTGGGCTAACTTCCAGTTACACAATGTTAAAACAGATATGTTAACATTGTAGTTAGCTCGAGCGAATGAAAATGTTTTGGATAACATGATTACTTTCAATAAAATCCCATGTTTATCTGTGTGTGTTGCATAGTATTCATAACTATAAATTGTATTTTTTGGGCATGTTTTCACGGGGTACAAAAGTACTCAGCCCCTCGTGTTATTTCTAAAATGCGCAGGTTGAAGAGCAGAGATTGAAGGGCAAGGGTGTAAAGACGACGAAGGATGATGCACAGATTTAGAAGGTCTTGTAATACGCATCTTCATATGCGTATTACCATCACGCTTGCACCCACTGCACTGCGCTCTGAACTATTTTCCTTCCCGTTTGTTTAAATCTTTTGAAGAACATCTGTTTCAGATTTCTTTTATCTTATGTTGTTTAACAGTTTGTACAGATGAATGTGGTTTTGAGTTAATCTTTTGATATCGCTTAATCTTCCGCTGTTTTTGATTTAATTATTGTTTGAAAACTTTCAACCACGACTGTAACGTGCCTCAAAGTTGGGAAGGCTATTTAGGGGCCTTACATTAACTTCCCGTAGAATTGATGTGAAAAAGTTAGCCCCCGAAAAAGGGATTTTCAATTGATATTTATAGGCTCTATTCGAACTCTAACGTTTCCTAAATTTCCGCCAGGTAGCAATAAGTACCTCCCTAGTCTTCCGCATGCGTTTTTAAGCATTTTCCCGGAGAGCTCGCGATCATAATTCTCCATAATTTAATGGCTTCCTCGATCGTTAGGCAATTCGTCTGACCTTCCCGTTGCGTTCGACTTCTCTCATAATGCACCCTTTGACTAAATTGGACTCCTCTTCAACGGTCGATTACTCCATCGGACTGCTTTAATGAGTCAATCTGTGCTTCGAACTACTCTTTCTGCAAAAACCATTTTGTTGTCCAGCAAAAACAACCTTGGCCTTACCTGTGGGCCTTTTATTTGGGTTATTCATTTTGGCCAGATTATTGGGCCGTTTATCATCGACCCCCAACAATAAATATAAGCAAAATAAACATTAAATAATAAATAATAAAAAGAAATGTTCATAGACATTGAACTTGGCAAACACAAATTGAAAGAAAATTTATAATTTATTTAAGAAATTAGAATTATAACCCATTTATTTCAATCATACTCCAATTCATGTTTTATTGAATTAATGTCTTTAATCACTTGAGTCGTGAACGTGAAACTTATAATATATTTTTATAATATTTAAGTTTAATAATTTTGTACAATGGATGAAATATTAGTTTATATTTAATAGAAGTGTATATAATTTTTGAATTATTATTAATGCTTGTGTATAATCTTTTAAATAAATGAAATGGGAAATATGAATAATTTTAAAAATATATTTTGATTATTGGGGAGAATTCAAAAATCAAATCTTAACGGTTAAAATTATGTACCTAAATTGGTTAAACAAATAGAAAATTTACAACTGGGTGTATTTAATTTTTGCTTTTTAAATATATTTAGAAATGAGTCAAAACCTTAAATAACCTATTTTGCTATACCAAAACTTTAAATAGCCACTTTTATATTTATATTCAAAGAATGACCATATTTACTATTTGTCCCATGTTTTCACAAATTTATATACATGTATTAATAAATTGGTAAAAATGTTATATAGACTGTTGAGGGTGAAATCATGTTGAACTCGGAGTCCCGAGAACTATTAACGAGAATAAGCAAGAAACAGCATAATAAAATGAAGACACTATATCAATTGGTGTATGCGAAGTGTAAATGATTCAAAGTGGTTGAGCAGCGATAGGATCTAGCTCTCAAATTTTTCCGAATAAGTGCTAGTGTGAGCAAGGCTAAATTTTCTCATTTTTTCCGATGCCGCGAACTTGCGCATTCAGGAGGTATTTATAGAGGAGGGCTATCATCTAGGGTTCCGCAATCTTCTCTTAGTGGTTGGGAGGCATTTTCGAGAAAATTGGGGTGGTTCACCCACGTGGTAGTTGGGCTCTCCGAAAGTCAAGCGAGCTAGCCGTTGTGCGCTCGTCACCCTTCTTGACCGTTTGGAGTCATCAAGGCAGGTCGATATTCGTACTTCGAGCCTCCTCTTCGACGATCGAACTGTCCTTCATTCTGGTCAAACTGTTACATGCCCATCGGACTGCTTTCACGGCGAGCTTCTATCCATATAGAATGGGCCGCCGCGATCTTACTGGGCCGGTATAGTTACTGTTTTTCCTACCGAGGCCCACTCGGCCGTACGCTGGGCCCCTGATTGGTCCGAGCTTGGTTCGGACCCCAACATTAACTTATTTAGAATTAAATTGCACTCACTCTAAAATATTAATAAAAATATATTAAATAGGGTCATTTCTTTTAATATTTCATTTAACAATTTATAAATATAAAAAAAAAATAATGAATATCAGAATAGTTTTGAAAATATAATTTTAACTGATAATAATTGCGTAATTACATATGAAATTGCAAAAATATTATAAATTGTTTATCCTGCAAATATAAAGTTAATGTTAGGGGTATTTCGGGAAGTTCGTACAGTTTTGACTATTTTTTGAATGTTTATAAATATTAGTTATTTAAGGTTATTATATAATGAAATTGGCAATTTAGATGTATTTCCACTTTAGAAATTATATTATTTACGTTATAAGATGCATATATTTTCTTCCATTTGTATGCTTATTAATGTTAGCTATTATTTATTAGAAATCTAATGTTAATTGAATTTATAAAAACTATTTTTATTTATTCTAATATGTTTCAAAATGGGAAATATATTGCATTATTGTCAAAATTACAAAATTTGAAAAACAATATATTTATGAGAATGTCTCAGGTTAGGCACGCCTAAACGGTTTAGGCAGGTTTTATCCGTTAACTCAAGTCAAACCCATCTAATATACCTTAATTGGAGATTGATAAACCCTATTTGGGATGGGTGAATCCATTTGAGTATGGATAAAACCCGCCTAAACCGTTTAAGCGTGCCTAACATAAATTTTTGCCTATATTTATGTATTCCTTTTTAACATGAAATATTGATACTTAACTAAATTGAGTTGACTATAAATTAAATTATATTTGTATATATTTTAATATTTTTTTAAAATAGTCGTATTAAATATGAATCGTGCAAGACCTGGTGCCATTCAATTATATTATATTACAAGCAAGCTGTCCTCTTACCGATGATGTAGGCAAGTATTAATTTTGATAGGTTAAAGAAATGGAAATCACATGATTTCTTAATTAATTAACAACTCTCATTATAAACCTTGATCGAATCATTGAGAAGATTGAGAGGTTCCAGTATAATATATATAGCAAAAAACTTGCGTTATCAATACTAGCAATAAATGGTTTAGGCGGGTTTTATCAATACTTAAATGAGTTTACTCATCCCAAATAGGTATTAATCTTCAATTAAGGTATATTAAATAAGTTTAAGTTGATTTAATGGATAAAATCCGCCTAAACCGTTTAGGCGTGCCTAACCTGAGACCTTCCCAATTTCCGAGGGAAAGGCATCGCCCACGCAGGATATTCTATCGCACATGCTGCTCACGTGCGACGAGGATGGGAAGTTCATGCATGAAATGGATGTCGCCGACAAGATCTTGGGGCTGCTCGTCGGAGGCATTGACAACCCTAGCTCTGTATGTGCCTTTGTTGTCAAGTATTTGGCTGAGCTTCCCCAAATATACGACGGAGTCTACAAAGGTTAGTTATTTTTTTTCTCTACTATTTAATTAATTACTAATTAAAAAAATTTCCTAAATATTTTATTTTTTGCATCAAAATGATGCATTGTTGACTTGAATAAGATGCATTTTTATTCTAAAACATATGCATTTTTGTATTCATATTGAGTGTATTTTTTGCATTGATTATATGCTTTTATGCCTAAAATATTGCATTTTTTACATTGAACGTATGCATATTATGTTTATGAACTGCACGAAATGAAATTCTAGAATATATATTTTTTACATTTTTGCCTTTTTATGCATTGAGTATGTGCAAAATATGGATCGAAAATTGGAAGGGACGGGCTTAATCTGTGTCGTCGATTTAAATTTTAAACGGCTGAGATATTTTCTCATTTAGCACGAGAAATCCTATTATCACCTAACCACTACCCTATATATATATATATCCAACAAATAATAATTTATAATTAATATAAATTATAGTAACTATAACGTACCTTATTTATTACTAACTACTAAATATATAACACATTTTATGTTTTTTTTT
>JAPKLW010001179.1:105913-119535 GCA_026898455.1 Plectranthus barbatus
GTGGGTCGGTGGCGGAAGGCAGCCACCGACCCACTCTCAAGTTTTTTTTTTTAAATTTAATGTATTTAATTATGGGTCGGTGCCAGGGTCGCTGTCGGTGTTCCGACACCGATCACCGACCCACTCTCATGTTTTTTTTTAAATTTTATTGAGGGTCGGTGCTAGGGTCGGTGTCGGTGGTCCGACACCGACCTTCTCTCTCCTCAATAACAGAATTTTGAAAATTTTCAAAATGTGCAGTGAGTATTTTAAGAATGAATATAATATTTTGGGTATTTTCATAATACATATAGTGAAAAGTGGGTATTAATAAATTTCACTCTATTGATTAATGCATTCCATTTTTTAAAAAAAATTCCAGCTATACTGGAGCGTGTATTCGACGCATATAAACCCGGAATGCTTCCCAAACCCGAAGAAGTTCGACCCGTCGAGATTCGAGGGGAGTGGGCCGGCACCGTACACATTCGTGCCGTTCGGGGGAGGGCCGAGGATGTGCCCCGGGAAGGAGTACGCGCGGCTGGAGATATTGGTGTTCATGCACCATCTGGTGAAGAGATTTCGGTGGGAGAAAGTGATTCCAGATGAGAAGATAGTTGTAAACCCTATGCCCATTCCGGCTAAGGGGTTGCCTGTTCGTCTTTACCCTCACCCTCATTCACCGTGATTTGATTTCTCCTCTTCACCTCTTTCCCAATGTTTTTTGTTTTGCTTCAATTGTCAAATTAATAAATCAATTCAGCGTCCCTTGTTCAAGGTGTAGTAATGAAAGCACTCTACCTATGATCAAAAGGTCATGAGTTCGAGTTTTTATGGGAACGTGTAGGGTGTATGTGTTTAAATTAATCAAATTTAAAAAATAAAAAATAAACCAATTCTGCAATTTTTTGTCTTTCTATATTATGCTCATTAATTTATATATTATGCTCATTAATTGGCATAATAAATGTTAGAATTTATACTTAATTAATTAGTAATTTAGTATATTATATTTATTTAATTAGTATATTATATTTTGTCAAATTGAATAACTTCTCCTATTAAGATCACTCACAAGCACAAGCGTGGCCACTTTCGGATTGTAAGCAGAAACCAACAAAAAGGAATAATATAAAAAAAATTCAAAATACAAAATTATTTAAAAAAATAAAAAATAAAATTACATGTATTTAAATTAACATGCTTGCATGGCCAAATAGCTTCGAGGGATTCAAATGCATAACCTCTTGATCTTGGTTGTGTTTTGGGCTGCTGACCAAGCCTAGTCAAACATATCTTCTCTCCGCAAAATATATCCCCAAAAAACTTTTTTTCCTTTGTATTAAATATATATTTTTATTATTTATATGTATATATTTACATATTATTTGTATATATTTTTATAAAATGTATCCCCAATTTATTTTACGTATATATTGTATCCCTAATTTTAAATTTCTGGATCCGCCCCTGGATGGGATTCCCGTGAAGTTGCACGTTGTGCGTGAGGAGAATGTGTTGAGTTATCTCACATCGGCTGTGGACCTGAGAGTATACCACTATATAATAGTGAATGACTCATTTCCTTACAAGTTACTCCCTCCGTCCAATTGAATTAGACACGTATTCCTTTTCCGTCTGTCTCATTTATTAGACACGTTTCCTAATTTGGCAAAAAATTAACACAACATAATCAAAATTAACTATACCTTAAATTACTATCCTACCCCCAATTTTTCTACAAATTCCCACCCTACCCTTTGAAACCCTAAATCCCCACCCATCTAAAATGAAATCATTTTCACCACTCCTGCACGTCGTTGCTCTCGATCTCTTCTCATACCACCACCTCTCACCACCGTTCACAACACCGTCGCTTAAAACCACCACCGTCGTCGCTTCTCACGCCCATCGCCATCGCTTCTCATCTCTACACGGCAGCGTCGTCACTTTAAACCACCACTGTCCTCGCTTCTCACCACCTCCGTCCTCGCTTCTCCAAACCACCGTCGTCACTTGTCATGCCTGCCGTCGCTTCTCACCACCACCGGATCGGTCACGCCCATTTCCGCCGCGCTCTGATTTCAAATCCCCATCTACAGGCGCTGCCGCAACCGCCCATGATCGAACCGGCGTCTCAACCGTCTCCTCTCCCCTGCGAACCACCACCGTCGCCAACACATCTCACCCCCACCGCCATTGCTTTTCACCGTCGCCCAACACCACCGCCGCCGCCTCTTACCACCGCAGATCTGCATTCCACTTATTTTTTTAAAGTTTGTAATTAGTAATTATTTTATTAATATTTTATATGTTAATTTTTCTTTAAACATTCAAACACTATTTATCTTGGTTCATGTGCCACTCCCTCCGTGTCTAATAATATGGGACAGAGGGAGTAGTTTTGTAGGGAGAAATAGAGATCTTTACAAAATTTGAGATTTTAGGAGTGAGAAGTAGGATGTTGCTAGGCTTCACATGCACAATAAATATTGTTGAGATGTTAGTCTCAATAATTTGTTGTGCTGGAAACAGAGAGGACAACTAGAGAGTGGAAAAATACTCAAAACATTCTCTGTGAAGATTATACTCTGTAAATTGTCCCTGAATCAATAGAAAATTTCTCCAGAGTGGACGTAGAGCGAAAGCTCGAACCACTGTAATTCTCTGTGTCTTCTTTCTTATTGTTCTGTTTATTGTTCATCATCGTATTCTCTGGTTTTCTGGGTTATTCACAACAAGTGGTACGGTGAACGTGGAATTAAATCAGAGAAGAATAGGATCATCGAAATTCGAAGTAAAGCGGTTTACCATAGCAAATGACTTCGTTTTGTGGCATCTCAAAATGAGGGCATTGCTCGTACATCAGGGACTTGCTGATGCTTTGAAGGGAGATGTTGGATTCGAAGATACACTAACAGAGTAGTAGAAGAAAGAGAAGTGGAACAAGCGCATAGTGCTGTGATTTTGAGTCTAGGAGACAAAGGTGTTGAGGCAAGTGTCTAGAGAGACAGCGGCGGCTGGTATATGGACAAAGTTGGAGGCTTTGAACATGATTAAATCTCTGGTAAATTGTTTATATCTTAAACAAGTTTTTTACTCGTTTAAGACGTAGGAGGTAAAATCCATATTGATGTTACCATTGAAGATGAAGATCTAGCCTTATTACATTTGAGTTCAATGCCCAGGAGTTTCTCATATTTTAAATAAACATTGTTGTATGGAAGAGAGTCGCTAACACTTTTGGAAGTCCAGTCTTCATTAAATTAAAGAGAGTTGAATTGTAAGAATGAAGAGAAGAGCTCAAGTCATGCTGAGGGGTTGAATATTATAGGTAGAGCTGATAAGAGAGATTATTAGCCTCAAAGAAAAATGTCAAAATCTAAATCTCGTTCAAGGCAACCAAAGGTGAAGTGCTTTCATTGTCACAAAGAGGGACGCAAAAAGAAATTCTGCCTAGAGTGAAAGCACAAGGGAATAGTTGATGTTGAGCAAGCTAGTGTGGTTGTAGCTAATGAAGGCTATGAATTAGGGGAAGTGCTCGTGATATCAACAGAGAATTTTGAAAATGAATGGGTGTTGGAATTGGGGTGTACCTATCATATGACTCGTAACAAGTCATGGATTTATGATTATAAATCTGTAGACAATGCAAGTGTCCTCCTGGGAAACAACAAAGCTTGTAAGGTTGTGGGAATGAGATCTGTTAGAGTACAGATGTTTGATGGAGCTGAAAGTGTATTGAATAATGTAAAGCACATACCGAAGCGGAAGAGGAATTTCATTTCTCTTGGAATGCTAGATGAGTTGGGTTATCAAATCAGGCTTGAAGTTGGAGCTATGAGGATTTGTAGAGGCTCATTGGTGGTGATGAAGGAAACCAAGAGAAATGGAATATATTCTCTTATTGGAAGTACAATCATTGGAGTTGCAGCAAATGTATCTGATGACAAGGCAACCTAGTGGCATAAAAGGTTGGGTCATGTATGTGAGAGAGGTCTGCACTTGGAGATCAAGTGGAAGAGTTGGAATTCTGTGAGACATGTGTGTTTGGTAAGTCTCATAGAGTGAAGTTTGGTACTTGAGTAAATTGAACCAAGGGTCCACTTGATTATATTCACTCGGATTTATGGGGACCTTCACGAGTTAGCTCAGAAGGTGGGGCAAAGTATTTTATGTCACTTATTGATGATTTCAGCATGAAAGTTTGGATTTACATTTTGAAGACAAAATGAGAAGCTCTAGAGAAATTCAAAATGTGGAAATTCTTAGTTGAAAATCAAACTGGAAGAAAGGTGAAGAAGCTGAGAACTAATAACGGCTTGGAGTTCTGTTCCAGAGAGCTACAACTCTTTGTAAGTTTGCTTTTCAACTGATTGTTGTGCTAAAGGAATTGAAAACATATTCAGTGAGTGACTTTCTAGAGTCTATACACCCAGCATAATTAGAATCCACAAATCCTTCAATAGCATATTTTGGCTCCACCTTAGAGCCTTCAAAAACCAGCCCTTTACCGACTGAGCCATTCACATATCTAAGTATCCATTTCAAAGCATTTCAATGCTTTATCCGAGGGGCTGCCATAAATTTACTTACCATGCTTATAGAATAAGCAAGATCAAGTCTAGTACAAACCATAACATACATCAGAGATCCTACTACATTCGAATATGGAATAGTTTTCATAAATTCTCGATCCTTATCATTGCAACTCCATTATGCACTCATCTTAAAATGTGCAGCTAAGGGAGTGCTAACTGACTTTGCATTCTTCATGTCAAACTTCTCAAGAACTTTATTCAAGTATCCTTCCTGAGTTAGCATTAGCTTTCTGCGAGCTCTATCTCTAACTATTTCCATCCCAAAATCTTTCTCGTACAACCAAGATCTTTCATCTCAAATTCTTGGCTCAAAGCTTTCTTTAATGCTGCAATCTCCAATTTATCTCTACTGGCAATAAGTATGTCATCTACATATATCGGCAAGTAAACATTTTCTCCTCCAACACAATCTTTAACATAGACACACAGATCATGCTTGCATCTATGGAATTTCTTATCAGTTATAAACTGATCAAGTCTTTTGTTCCACCGTCTTGGTGATTGTTTCAGCCCATAGAGTGACTTCAGAGGAGTCAAACTTTATTTTCTTCACTTGTTTTCACAAAGCCTTCAGATTGAGACATAAAGATTCTTTCCTTTAGCTCTCCATATAAGAAAGTTATTTTGACATCTAGTTGCTCCAACTCTAAATTAAAGTTTGAAACTAATGACAAAATTAATATGATAGATCTATGTCTTGCCACAAGGGCATATACCTCATTATAGTCTATTCTTTCTTTCTGAGAGAACCCCATTACTACCAACCGAGCTTTGAACCGATCTTCAGCTACATCTTCCTTTTTTCTTGAAGATCCACTAGCATCTAACAACTTGCTGATTACTTGGTTTAGTAATCAATCTTCAAGTATTATTCTTCATAAGAGAATCGAGTTCCGCCTTCATGGTATCCTGCCATTTCAATCTATCCTTGCTTCTCATAGCTTTAGCATAACACTTTGACTCTTCAGACTCAATCTCTTCAGCCACAACAAAGGTACATGCTAAAAAATCAGCATAGTCGAATCTTTCAGGAGCTATAATTTTCCTTCTTTCTATATCTCTGGTCCTAGCTTGCTCACAAGCTTCAGGTTCATCTTCAATTCAAGATAAGTTTCCAGCTGTTTCAGACAGCTCCACTTGAGTTTTTGTATCATTACCAACAACCAGCTCAAATTCAACATCTTCATGTCCAGCTGATTGATTTGGCAATTCTCCCACAAGATGCTCCTTGAAAAAAAACATTTCTACTGATAATATATTTTTTCATACCCGGTTCTAGACACTACGATTTGTATAATTTTACTCCTTCAAGATATCCCATAAATAAACATTTAACAGCTCTCTTTCCCAGCTTGTCTTCTAAAATATGTGCATATGCAATGCACCCGAAGACTCTCAAATTGCTGAAATCTGGTGGATGTCCAGACCAGACCTCCTCAAGTGTCTTAAAATTCAACGCAATTGAAGGACACCGGTTGATAAGATATGCTGCTATAGTAACAACTTCAGCCCATAAAACCTTTGGTAACTTAGCATTTATCAACATGCACCTTGTCCTCTCCAAAAAAGTTTGATTATACATTTCAGATAACCTTTTTTGTAGTGGTGTCTCAGCAACAACTCTACATCTTGTAATCCCATGATTGATGCAGAATTGATCAAACTCTCCTGAACATAATTCCAACCCATTATCTGTTCTCAACTTCTTCACCTTTCTGCCAGTTTGATTTTCAACTATGATATTCCACATTTTGAATGTCTCCAGAGCTTCTGATTTTGTCTTCAAAATGTAAATCCAAACTTTCATACTAAAATCATCAATAAGTGACATAAAATACTTTGCTCCACCTCGTGAGCTAACTCGTGAAGGTCCCCATAAATCTGAGTAAATATAATCAAGTGAACCCTTGGTTCTGTTTACTCTAGTTCCAAACTTCACTTTATGAGACTTACCAAACACACAAGTCTCACAGAAGTCCAACTCCTTCACTTGATCTCCAAGTAGCAGTCTCTACCTTGTGAGCTCTTGCAACCTCTCTCACATGACCCAACCTTTTATGCCATAAAATTAAATAAAACAAAAAAAATAAGTATGTATAATGGTGTGGTTGGGTGGTTATTGGTAAACTATATAAAATTGTTGTGCTTGGGTTGGGTGACGTGTACGAGAGAGAAATTAATTAATTATTGAAGTGGTTGGGTGGTTGGACAGTTGGCCCGGTTGCTCATAAACATAATCTTAGGTCGAGCATCCATCCCTAGAAACTCTATAATCCAAGAGGACATGTTAGTGAGTGTTTTTAAGTTTTCTCCGAGGGAAGACTTTAAATTTTGGAAAGATAAAGTTTATGTAGTATGAGCCATATTCACACCAGGGGATGAGGGCCACGGTAACTACAAATCATGTACATGCTAGCAACATATAGAATAAACATCCTCCTTCTTACCATCATGCTAAAGGTAATTACAATGCAAATAGAAGCATAATTACAGCTGTAACCGAAACAACTGTGCCCACAATCAGACGGGTTCAACTCTTTTTGCTACTAGTAGTGAAATCTGTTAGAAAAATGAAAAACAACAGAGACAGAAAAGTGTGCACAATAACAAATTATAAATTAACGCGTATCCTAAGAAATATAAATTACAATAATTATTTTTGGTAAGAATTGGTGCTTCATTTTAGAATTTGTATCGTACATATTTGATTTATACTTTTAACAGATTTTTGTAGAATGATTTCTTTCTAATTCGGATTCTTATTAGTTATTATGATATTTCTTTGTTTTGTATTTGTGGAGAATGGGTGATCACTAGTTGAGTATGGTCAAGCTTATTCATGATTCGACCGAACTCAAATTTTTAAATTCGAGCTTGACTCAATGTTAAACTTGTCAAGCTTGATTCAACTTGATCGAGGTCTTTTTATAAAATAAAGTTTTAAATTTTTAGATATTAAGCTATTTCTTTATATTGTATTTATGGAGAATGGGTGATTGATAAGCTCGTAAATACACTCACATGTCCATATTTTTCTCCATTGTTTTAGTCAATTTAGGATTAGTTATTAATTATTTTCAGGCATGAGTGTGTTATAGAGTATATTACGCTTGCCATGATGAGTTCTTGTAAGTTTTTTGGTGAAAAAGTGGCTTAGCAGTGAAAAGAGTCGGAATGAAGAAGTTGTTGTCTCGGTTGACACACGGAATGTTGATTGATATGGAAGACAAGCCGAAAACCCAAACAATACTATTCAAATCGACCGACATGGTGCATGTCGATCAGTATGGGTGGTCGATGTTGACCGAGGCAGGAAAGAAGAAGGGCTCGACGTGAGAGGTCCATGTCGATCGACATGCTTTGTGTCGATCGACATGGTCGACTGATGTCGATCGAAGACAGAGATCGGAGTGGACTTTGACATGAAGACCATGTCGACATGCCATGTGTCGATCGACACAGATGCCGAGAAGGAATATTTTTGCAAGATTTGGAGATATCTTCTATCAAAAGCCCAATACCAGTGAGTCACAATTTTCTCCTCTATAAATATATCTTATAAGCTTGAAAATAGGGGATTTTTTTTAATCATATTTTAGACTTTGAATATTTTCTAAGCATTGGAGTTTTTAAGGATTCCAAGGTTCCTCTTTAATTATTGTAAGTTATTTCATGTTCTTTAATAATATGTGTGCTTAAGTTCTATCTATATTTTGTAGCTAGAAACTCTAGCAGGTTCAAGTGTTTTGATAATCATCTTGATGCATGTTTAAATGATTCAACTCAATAGCATGGTTTAATTTTCTGATTTTAATTCAAACGAATCTAGATTTAATGAAGGATTGAGAGATGAAATTGAATCTAGGTTTGTAGCTATCAATTGAATGATTGAAAGGTGAAATTGGTAGTTGGAAGAAGAAATTAAATGCAATTATTTTCTGTCTCAATAGGAAAAATTAATCGTAGGTTTAAATCTGATGGTTATTGGGATTGATTAATATTGTGTTCTTGAGACCGAGAGGAGATAGTAACACATAAGTAATCTAGGGTTTGATTGCAAAACAAGGAATTGAATCTATTTGAATCTGATTTTTCCTCATTGCTGAGTTGATGAATTTTGCATGTTGATAAATTGATTATATGCCTTGGAATCTATGTCTTTCATTTATTGTTTTAAAACCTTTAATTTATTATTTTGTCATCTTTAATTTCCAAAACCAAAATCCTGATTTCAAGTACTCAAACAACTAAGATTTGAAAACTATGCCTATTACATACGATAAATTTGATATACATTATTTGTGGCTTTGAAATTTCGAGTTATAAATTTATTTGACCACTATATCTATAATTAATCTTTAATTTTTAGAGTGATCAGTGATCACGAGCCGAGCCAAGTCGAGTATGCTCACGCTCGAGCTTGACTCGACTGAGCTCAAATCTTTTAGTTCGAACTTCACTCGGTGTTGAACTTGTCAAGCTCGACTCGGTTCGATCGAGTTCATTTTTTAAGATTTTTATAAAAATTTTAAATTATTTTTTATTATTAAATAATAAATTTATGAATAAAAAGCTAAATTATATTGAGCTCGATAAGGCTCGTAAGCCTAGCTTGAATCCAAGCTCGATCTAAGTTCGAGCTCGAATCGATTTCGAAATTTTTTGAGTCAATCTGTTAGGAATTTTGGTTCGAAATTCCTTCACTTTTTATGTTTTAATGTGTCAAACATGTATAGATATCACCCTTAAGAGGTGTCTCTAGATTATGTTAGTCGGTACAAACTTGTAATATCCACTTAGGATATTTATCGAGTTGTAAAGAAGCTGATCAAGACAAATTGGATTTGAGATCGAAGCTACTAGTTTGGTCATTGTGAAGAGAATAAGAAACTAAGACTTAGACATCGAACTAGAGAACTGACAACCACTTCAGCCTGAAGCTTACCACTCAGACAATCTGGTAGATATCACTAGCTTAGATCATCACCAGTTTATCAAGTCTAGTTTCATCTCATGAATAGAGACAAAGAAGACAAGCCAGAAAAATCGCAAAGAGTCAGACTAAAAGAATAAAAAATTCCTTAAAGTTTGAAATTCAAACAATCAGTTTAAGAATCCTCAGATCATGATTTCTTTGAAATAGTTGGTGCCCAAAGATTAAGTAGAAGTTGTTGTACTAGCTGATATATATATCTTTTCAAGCTTATTTGTTGTTGAACAATCACAGAAATTTAATGCTCAGGCAAGCATGACTAGTGGTTGAATTTTGATAATAATTTTGACATTAAAGTTGTATATGTAAATTCAAGATTAGCATTGTTACTGTAGAAATTGATAGAAACAAGGGAGAGTCAGTGCAAATTGAGCTCTTTGGTGGTAGTCCATAATGAATTTCGTGGTGATGGTTGACTTGTGGGATAACATTAAGCTTTAAAATGTATAGAAAGCTATGTGTGAAGATAGAGAGAATTCATATTTAAAAAGTAATTTTATTCATCTGTATGTGTAGCTCAAACTGATCAAACTGTACAAAACTATCTATATATACGACATGAAGGAAAGATCTAGAAAGAATAGATTCTAACTAATCTGTAACAACCACAAAATATCTCAAAACTAACTCTAGGGTTTGTTATGTATAAGCATGCACGCATGCACGTGATCATCCAGACGTACGTCCATTTGTGCTGCGCTCATGAGTGTTGTCGACACAATATATCCTCAATATTCCCCCTTCAAGCTGCACTTCCCCAAGGTGCAGCTTGGACAACAGGAGATGAAAAACATGGACGGACACAGCCTTGGTAAAAATATCAGCCAACTGAGAAGAAGCAATATATGTAGGGACAATCAGACCAGACTTGAAAGCGCTGCGTACAACATGACAATCGATTTCTATGTGCTTGGTGCGCTCGTGAAACACCGCATTCTCAGTGATGTAGATGGCTGCTTTATTGTCACAAAATAACGGAACAGGTAAAGGTATAGAACATGCGAAGTCACGCAACATGTAAGTGAGCCATTGAAGCACATGTACGGCAGCAGCCATGGCCCTATATTCTATTTCGGCAGTGCTACATGCAATCGTAGGTTGCTTCTTGGACTTCCATGAAAGCAAGCAATCTCCCAAAAAAATGTAGAACCCGGACAAAGATTTTCAAGAAGTTTTACAAGATCCCCAATCCGAATAGGAGTAAACACGGAGCTGAAGAGAGTTGGAAGAAGAATAGAAAATAACTCTAGAAGGAGAACCAGAAATATAACGCAGCACATGGATGGCCGCCTGCCAATGTGAGTGACGCGGTGAATAAACAAATTGGCTCAATTGTTGAACCGCATACGTAAGATCTGGTCTGGTGTAGTTTAAGTATAATAAACGTCCAACCAAGCGCCGATATTTCATGGGCTCTTCCAGAAGAGGAGACGTGGTGTCATCTTCAGCCAAAAATAAAAAATCGGGTGGGAATGGAGTAGAAGAGGATGCACAATCTAGCATGTTCATATCTTTCAGTATATCATAAGTATACTTGGACTGGGAAATAAACATGCCACAGTCAGACCGAGTAAACTCCATGCCGAGAAAATACTTGACCGCACCAAGATCTTTGATAGTGAATAATGTATGAAGATGAGCTTTAATCTGTTCAATAAGAATAAGTCTGGAACCTGTAATCAAGACGTCATCAACATAAACTGTAAGAAAAACATAAGCACCATCAGAGTGCAAAATGAACAAGCAGTGTTCATGCTGAGATTGCCGAAAACCATAATCGAGCAGTCGATTAGTAAGCTCGGTATTCCATTCCCGAGAAGCCTGCTTCAAACCATAAAGGGACTTCTTCAATTTGCAAACCTCTCCTGGCTTTATCTTAGAATAACCAGGTGGAGGCAACATGTATATATCATCGGAAAGATGACCATGGAGAGAGGCGTTGTTGACATCGATTTGATGAATAGGCCAAGAGTGAAGAACAACAATAACAACAAACAAACGAATGGTGACCACCTTAGTAAGAGGAGAGAAAACATCGATGAAGTCCTCACCCTCAACTTGCGTAAACCCTTTCGCAACCAAACGAGCCTTGTAGCGCTCAACAGAACCATCAGAATGACACTTGATTTTATAAACCCATTTACAACCAACGGGCTTCTTTCCTGCAGGTAAGGTGGTAATCTCCCAAGTATTGTTCTTTTCAAGAGCTTCAAGCTAAGCATGCATTGCCTCCTGCCACTTAAGGTTAGTTCTAGCTTGATTATATGTAGTAGGCTCATGAAAAGTAGATATCAACGCAACCGAATCAATAAATGCACTAGCTAATGAATCAGGAAGAGAAGAAGTAACACAAGAGAGAGTAGTAGCATAATCTTGAAGCCAAGAGGGAGGATGTTTGGTTCGTGTACTGTGTCTGGTAATCGGGTCGGAAATAGGCGGAGATGATGACTGTATAGACTGAAATACAGGTGGAGAAGGTGACTATATAGGCTGAGATACAGGTGGAGATGAGGACTGTATAGACTGAGATACAGGTGGAGAAGATGATTGTATGGGCTGAGATACAGATGGAGAAGATGACTATATAGGTACAGATGATATAGAGGAATCTGAAGGAGATGAGGCATGAGATAAAGTGGGAATAGGAGATTCATCGTCTGAAGGAAGATGTGGGATACATGTAGGAAGAATGGGAAGATCAGAAGGAGTATTAATAGAGGGGAACAATGCTTCATGAAAGACAACATCTCTAGAAACCACAACCCGATTGAGGTCCGAAACAAAAATTTTAAAACCCTTATGAGAGGTGGGATAACCAACGAAAACCCCCAAGTAGGACCTGCTATCAAATTTATCAATATTGTGGGACTTGACTAGAGCATAAGCAGCACACCCAAAAGACTTGAGAGAGGAATAATCAGGTACCTAAAATGAAATAATGGCACTTCCAGTTAAGAGTAGGTGTAGGAAGACGGTTGATGATATGAGTAGCAGTCAAAATAGCATCACTCCAGAAAATTTTAGGAAGTTTAGACTGCAAGAGTAAAGCACGGGCAACCTGTAACAAGTGTCTATGTTTACGCTCAACGACCCCGTTTTGTTGAGGAGTATAAGGACATGAAGTATGATGGACAATACCTAAATCTGTGAATAAGGATTGACACGTAGTGTTTAAAAACTCATGTTTGTGGAACTGAGTTTGAACGTATTGAAGAAAAGCTTTGAGTGTATGAGGGACTTGAGATTTACGTGATAACAATAAAGTCCATGTACAACAGCTGTAATCATCAACTATGGTGAGTAAGAATCTAGAACCGGACCTAGATGTAATGCGATAAGGGCCCCAAACATCAATATGTAGTAGTTGAAAACAGGAAGTACTTTTGATATAGCCATGAGAGAGGAATGGAAAGAAAGAAATCAGGATCGAGTTCCTGCGAAAGATACCATGTAAAGATAGAGAGAATTCATATGTAAAAAGTAATTTTATTCATCTGTATGTGTAGCTCAAACTGATTAGACTGTACAAAAGTATCTATATATACGACATGAAGGAAAGATCTAGAAAGAATAGATTCTAACTAATCTGTAACAACCACAAAATATCTCAAAACTAACTCTAGGGTTTGTTATGTATAAGTATGCACGTGATCATCCAGACGTACGTCCATTTGTGCTGCGCTCATGAGTGTTGTCGACACAATATATCCTCAATATTATGGATGCATTGTCAGGTTTAACTTTGAATAACTGGTTTAGTGAAATTGCAAGAAATGATCAGCATAGGCCTTACACCCAGAAAGTTGATGTATATAGCTTTGGGATTGTACTCATCACGGGGATGCTGCCATTCCAGAATATGACAACTGGTCCAGGCGGCATTTGCTGCGGTGAACAAAGGTGCAAGGCCCACTACTACAAATTAAGTTTTTCCTGACAGCATAACTTGTCATTAAAAAATGTTATCATGACATATATCACTATGCTGACACTACTATAGCCTGTTGCCCAAAGAAGTGTCATAATAGGTTGTGGTTCTATATTAACAG
>JAPKLW010001179.1:119545-147274 GCA_026898455.1 Plectranthus barbatus
TGTTGCCCAAAGAAGTGTCATAATAGGTTGTGGTTCTATATTAACAGCAAGGAGTGTCATGATAGCCCAACCTCTTATCACATAATTGCCTATTAGAAAATAGATTTAAGGTGACAACTTCACTGTTGGTAGAACCAGTTTTACAAGCAAAATTAAATTTACGCCGACAACTTTTACTGTTGGTAAAATTATTTTTACTCGCACAATATATTGTGAATAATTGCATTTGTATATGCTTATTACCATGTTAAGAAAAACTATTTTTCCTTACACCATGTTCTGCCAAAAAAGACCACAGAGAGCAATTTATGTATTTTATTAAAGCTCGACACCAATAAAAAAAAAATAAACAATTCAACAAAATAATTTCCAAATAACATATAGAGCAATAAATTTGCTCATATAAAAATACAACACAATATCTCTGACTTGAGTTATTCATTCTAAACTAAAACATTGTCAATATATAGAAAAATAAAGAAGTGCATTAAAATGTAAACCGATAAGGCCGAAGCCGATACAACCCACACGTGGCCAACTAGCTGCTGAATCGAACAAAAAACAGCAAGCAGGTAGCAGCAGCCACCCTGTAGCCATGAAGCAAAACCAGGGCAGCAGGCCAGTCACCCCCCTACGAACAATAGACTGCAGAAGCTTACAATAAGCAGTACCAGATCAGCAAGCATACAACCAGCTGCTGCACTACCCAATAGCAGCCACAATCTTCACCAACAACCAGCCAACACCTCACAACCGACACCACTTGCAGCAAAGAATACCCACACCACAGCAGCATGAAACCAACCAGCAGCAGGGGTTGAAGAACACCAGCAAAAAGGCAGCAACATGATACCCCAATCTGTAGGAAGGGTGAAAAACCACGCACCCTCAACATCCAACAACCAGTCCAAGATAACAAACAACCAGCCACATATCAACTCCTCCAAAAATCACAAGAACACCCTCAAAGCAGCAGCAACACCAAACCCCCAGCCAAAAGCATAAAATAGTCCATCCACTCTATGAATTTCTCAATTGGCCTTAATTGGGGAGGAAAGATCCTGTGAATAGTACCTAGAACATACAAGGGTGTTTGAGAAAACCTCACAACAAAAAATACAATTGTCTAATGTATGAAACAAGTAGTTATTAAATTAATCCTTGCTTCTCACTAGCGTCTGCAAGACTTAAGGCATCATAACGGGCAAATGTAAGGAAAGCAACACTATTACCAACACAATCTGGTATCAGATGTTCAGTTTCATGTGAAAGTGAAACTTCAAAGTCTTAGTCATAAACCCAATGCATCTGTAAATATAAAATGAAGACTATATATACCAATAGTAGTGAGAACCCAATGCATCTGCAACTAGTGCACAGAGTATTCACAGATATCAACTCACTATCTAGATAGAATAATATATACAACTCCCTCCAAGTTTCAAATATAACTGTTAAATCCATGTGAGATTGAACTCTACAATCATCCTAGTCTAGTTCATATCACAGAATGAAATTCCATGAAATCAATAGTGTAATTACTCAAATATGTAGGGGCCTAATTAACTTCAATATCACTGTCACAGGAGCAACTTAACAAGATTAAGCATAAAAAAACTAATTTTTACGTCACCATCTAATCGACGGTGAAATTTCAATGACATTATTTACATAAATGTAAAAACAAATAGGGGCTTCAAATGCATACTATTTAAAAAAGGTTGAGCTTTAATAGCAAGAATAAAAAAAAATTCAGACTTACATATTATATCTCGCGTACAATTAGGAAGAATTGTCAGGAACTATACTAATGTACTACCATCTAATCCAAATAAATAACTTAATCAATCTTAAAATACAAAATATATCAATAAACAAAGGTGAGGAGAGGGCGGCAGACTCTAAAACTCATTAATTCATCAACATTAACAATTTGGGGCTTATTCATATTCTCTGCGCATTGCAAAACCACATGTTACAGAAGAGCTAAAAGAACAAATGCAAGAATTTCAGAGAAGAGTAAGAGAAAGACCAACAACAGTAAACGGAATTTTTTTTTGCGAGGCAGGATACCGTGGCCATCTCCTCGGAAATTTGTTGTGAAGCGAGAAAGCGAGCGCCTCCTCATAAACCAAATCAGGTTCATGTGTTTTGTTGTGGCCGATCTGTAAACATCGGTGCAACCCAACCATCGTCGACATTCAAGAAGGCGATAGAAGAGTGCGAGAAGCCTGTTGAGCGTGGGAGAGTGTAAAATTATTAAGAAGGAAGAAATGAAAATGTAAAGGGTTTGTAATTTAGGGATTAGAATTAAATACTTCAGCAAAAATAGTTAAAATTAATTTTATTTTTTTAGGTTTTTTAATTACTACTCCTCACACCATATTATGTTAAGAAAATATTAAGGAGGGAAAATATTCCACCAAAATTAGAATTTCCCCCCTTTAATTTTATTTTGGAAAAATACTTTTACCTCACACTTTCTTTATACTGTTGGGTAAAGTACTTTATATTTTAAATATATTTTTTTATTAAAAATAATTATTATTAAGTGTTTAACACAAACTTATTCTAACATGTGTTAGGAAAAGTATATGTGGGAATACATACAACTAGCCACTTTGAATAAGTGGGTATGTTTTATAGCCACAATGATAAAAATATAAGTTTTCTAGCCACTTTGTACTTTTGTCTTTTTCTCTCTTTCATTTTCGGCTACAAGAAAAAATTAACTTTATTAAAGTTGTTTCCATTTTCGGAAATATTCATTATTTCATTTATTTATTCATTCATTTAATTTTGAGCAATTAATTTGAACTACCAAGGTGGTTGTAAATTTATTACAACCTTTTACAAACAAATATTTTCGTTTGTACGAGGAATGAAACATTCTAAAAATTATTTGAAGATTGTTGAGAGGGTTTTGAGAGAGAAAAATTGAAGGTATGTTGATTTCAACCATTTTTTCTTATTTTCGATTCGTTTTCTGCGTTATAATGATGTTATGTGTTTAAAATTGACTTGCATATCTTAGTATCGACTTGTATATCTTAGTTTTTTAGAAAATATAGCGATTTTAGGATTGTTCTTCGTAAAAAAATATGCAGAGAACTTAGGGAGAAACCCGGGAAAATCGAGATCTCGTGACAAAATCGAGATCTCGAGATGATGTCGAGATCTCGACTTCACCATATTGAGATCTCGACATCATCTCGAGATCTTGATTTTGTCACGAGATCTCAATTAATTTTAATTTAATTTTGAGATCTCGATATTAATATCGAGATCTCGAATTGTCTGCTAGAATATGCTCCTGATTTTTTTTTAATATTTTCGTTTCATTTATCGCAGATGTCGTATCAACGTTTCATCATACGTCATGGTGGGGCTTGGGACAGATCCGAGTATATGGGCGGAGACGAGCAATTGATTTGTTTGAGACGTGAACGGATCTCCTACAATACCATTTTGTCCGAGATTCACGAGATCATGCACTGTGATCTCCTCAGTACTAGCTACTGCTTGTTTTACATGAGCAGTATATCTGGGGGCTCGAGGCATGTGAAGGCTGGACTGAAGACCGACGAAGATATTATGCGGATGCTATATGAAAATAGCATTGATCCAATTATATATGTGATCACCAAATTGTAGCAAAATCAGTCCGGATTGCAAGCACCTCAGCCACAGTCACAACGATCAACATGAATGGGTGGTCCTAGCATCTCATTAGCTGATGATTTTGTAGATGAGTATGAGGCGGAATCTACAGATGATGATGATTATTATTGTGATGATGAAGATGAGGAGGAGGAGGCAAGCGAGGAGGAGAGGGACGAGGAGGAGGGCCGGAGTCGGTTGTTTGAGTCCTTGGTCAGTGATTTTTCTAGATGGATTCTAGCTCCTGGGCGAATGGATCAGTACGGACTATCTAACAATAACTTGAGTCTGTCCGTGGCTGCAGCTCGACATGATCAGGAAGTAAGGAGTTGGGTGCTTCCTTTAATAGAGGTTGATGCTCCTGAGCGTTTGGAGTGGATTATTCCCGCAGATTGGGCCCCGACTCAGCTGTGCATTGGAGCGACATTTAGCAGCAAGGATGAACTTGACCTTGCTGTAGGACTGCATCACTTGCATCACCGGTTGGAGTACTCCACAGAGAGGTCCAGCACTACTCGGCTCAACTACAGATGCAAGCATGGGAATGGTTGTCCTTTTTATGCTGCGTGCAAGACAATCTGGAACTGTTTGGAGAGTATTCAAGTGTGATCTGATGCACAGCTGCCAGACGGATATTGATCGTGTTGCTCCCCGCAGAGTGCCCGCAAGAGTGTTGGGTAAGTATTTCTCCAGTAAGTTGGCGGCGGAGGGCGCTATTCTAAAGCCGAAGGAGATGATGTCTGAATTGTTGATTCAATTCGGCATCAAGATTGATTACAGTTTTGCCAGAAACATAGTCATTGCAATGGTATTCGGCGAGTGGGAGAAGTCTTATGCGATGCTGCCGGGCTACTTACACATGCTACAGTCTCGTAACCCAGGCACGATGTATGATATATCCACTTCTTTGGAGAGTTTGTTCAAGCACATGTTTCTGGCGCTTGCTCCTTGCATCGATGCATTTCACAGCTTCATGCGCCCAGTGATTGTTGTAGATGGCACGCATCTGAAGGGCAAGAATAAGGGAATGTTGTTTGTTGCGGTGACGAAAGACGGCAATGAACAATTATTTCCCCTTGCTATCGGGATTGGACCCATAGAGGATGATGAGTCGTGGATGTGGTTCATGCATCGCTTGCATGTTTGCTTCGGAGATCGCGAAGGACTGATCATTGTCAGTGATCAGTACAAGAGCATAAAAATGCAGTGGAGTTAGCATTTCCGAATGCTACGCATGCTATTTGCTACTACCACTTAGCGCATAACATGTCGAGGTATGGTCCGCAAGTTGGTGCTGTTTTACGAGATGCAGCCTACTGTTATAGGCACGATGCATTTCAAAAGCACATGTCTACTTTGGAGATTCTGAGCAAAGAAGGAGCTTACAAGAGGCTTCTGGATATAGGAGTCCACCGTTGGTCGAGATCTCAGTGCCCAGGTACCCGATTCAGCTTCATGACGTCCAATGCAGCCGAATCCCTCAACTCTCATTTGTTATGGGCAAGGCGATTGCCTATATGTGCCCTTCTTGAGACTTACAGAGCTATGGTTGAGAGATGGTTTGACGAGCGACGGGCGGCTGCACGGTATAGAAATCATGCTCTGACACACGTAGCTATGACGAAATTAATAGAGTCGTCTGAAATCAAATCGAGATCTCGAAATCCCCTATTTTATCTCGAAATGTGTGATCTGTTTTTCAATAAAATCCATTTAATCCTGTAGAATCACCTATGCAGTTCATATCAATCACAAAATACACCAAAATGCAAATTCAATATAAATAAAAACATAATTTATGATTACAATAGAAAATAGTACTACAACTGTTCAGCTTCTCGAGCTTCTACTTCTCTACACCAACTTACAATCCTAGCACCTACAAGCTGCCTATAATGAACTGTAAACTCATAAGTAAGGTCACTAACTGGACTCTCCTTCTTCTAAGTCGGAATCTATCAACAAAAATCATACAGTATACTCCACAACTATGTGAATCTAACTGCATGGGCATCTCAGTAACATCCTTGATCAAAGTAAAATTACCAAGGATTCTTATACGAGGAGGATCGACCATGTCCCAGTACCCGACATCATCAAGGACACGGGGAAGTAATACAAGAAGTGGTCGGAGTTCCGTGTCCCGCTTCAGATAGAACACTGGGTCAGATGGATCATTTAAAGCGTGGAGAAGTGAGTCATATAACTCAACGGTCCAGCTATGAAGATCAATCCGTACAGTGACCCAGTGCTCGTAGAGATGGACAATCCCAATCACCTAAAATACAAATCAACACAATTAAACTTAACATAAATACTAATAGAACAATTTAATCTAAAAATATGTCACTTACATGTTTGGCCTTGTACCAGCTCCTAAAGCCAGACATTCCACCAGTACCCTGGACAGCTTTCACTAGATCATCATGGGCCTTCCACCAAGAGTAATCATCAACATCCTTCCCTCGTTTTTTCTTTGGGACTTTTTCCCATTTTAGCAAGATACGGTCCAGCACATAATATACGTTATAAAATGAAATGAAAATTAAAGAATTAAAATAAATTTCAACATTCATTACTTACAAAGAAAGAGGGGTCTAATATGATAGTGCTGTCCGGGTCAACACCGTCCTCAAGTACGCTGCTGTCAGCTCTGGCAACCATGTCTTGTGACATTGTCATGAAGATCTGCAAAAGCTGATATCACACAAAAAAAATTAATATAAAGTCGATAATCAAGAAATTCACAACTAATAGTTATGCACTTACATCTTCTGAAACATTCTCCTTCGGGTCATTAAGTGGCCGGAAATAGAGCTCCCTACTCATAATCATTCCCTGCCCAGGCAACCTCACTTGTTGCGTGATATCATCCATGTAAGACAGATATTCTTTCATCATCTTGGCACTAGAAGCACGAAAGGGGGCGGTGGGGCCCGCAGTGAATGAAGTGGTGGGGCCAACGGGCTGAGAGGTAGTCGGGCCAGCAGTGGATGAGGTGGTGGGGCCCGCAGTATATGAGGTGGTGGGGCCCGCAGTAGATGAGGTGGTGGGGCCGACGGGCTGAGAGGTGGTCGGGCTAAAAGAGGAGTCTGTCCAGTCTGAAAAGATAATATAAATATATAAGTAAAATATAATCAAATATAAATCAAATAAATTTAAACACAAGTACCTCTAGAATAAGGAGGGTACGGTGGGGCCCATCTCTGGCTCCGGCGAGGGCGGCATAGAAGTGTATCTGCGAGGTCCAGTAAGAAAACCTTCAACCTATGAGTAACCCTGGAAGCAACCGGCTCCACAATATTCTGACTCACACGATTAGCTACCGGCACCATGAGTCTATCTGCGACTGGCCCCATAAGTCGCTGCGCTACCGGATCAATCATCGTCTCTGCCAATGGCTTAATAACCCGCTGTGCCACTGGATCAATGATCAGATTCGCTAATGGATGTATAAGCTGATGCGCCAGTGGTGGCATATCTCGCTGCGCCGCTGGATCAATCATGCGATCAGCCACTGGAACAATCATGTAATCTGCTAGTGGCTGCACGAGCCCTGCTCTCAGTGGTGGAAGAAGTGTATCTGCCAGTGGCTGCACGAGCTGACCAGCCAATGGCACTGCAAATCGCACCATGTCATCCATGGACATCCTGTAACCCCTCGTACCATGGAGGCTGTCCAGTCTGAAAAGATAATATAAATATATAAGTAAAATATAATCAAATAAAAATCAAACAAATTTAAACACAAGTACCTCTAGAGGCTCTGCAGATGCGGAACATCGCGGGCGCTTCTTAGCCCGCCGCCGATGAGGAAAATCAGTACGCTCGAAAGAAGAGCGGACTGGAATCTCAAAACCGCTCCCAATATCGAATATTGGCGATGGCTGGCGGTGTGGCGGCGGCGATGGCTGCGGCTGAGGTGATGGCTGCTGATGTGGCGGCGACTCCGGCTGATGATGTGGCGGCGACTCCGGCTGCTGCGGAACCCTCCTCGAAGAAGACCTCGAGGTACTAGCAGCAAACCGCTGAGAGACTGATGATCGGGGCCTCAAGCCTCTGTAAGGTATAAATCTGCGAATCATCGGCTGCTCAGCATTCCGCAAACTGAGCCAAAACTCAGAATCGGCCTCATCCTCAGTCGGCTGCAGTGAAGTACTGCAAACATGCTGAAAAAAAAAACAAAAATCAAATAAAACATATAATATTTTATTTTAATAATAATTAAAAAAAATCATAAACAATAATTACCTCTTTTGTGAAAAAATCAGTAAAGTCAGCATCCCGAACATAATGAGGTCTCCACATCAAGCATCGAGGCATAGTCCCCAATGGCATACTGCGTATCGCACATACCTTTGCCAGATCAGGGATCACCTCGTACGCCCATGCCTGCAAAATAATGTAAATAATTAATAATTCTTGTCTTATCTTTTATAAATTAAAAATATATTAAATTAAAAATTAAAATTACAAATAATTACCTCTAACACCCAAACAGGGCCGTATATATGGACCAAAGGCACCTTAGCTGACTTCGAAGATATGATCATGACAGACATCTGATGCAGCAAGACACTGAACGACCACGAGCCCCAAGGGAAAGCCCTCCACTCGTGAGGCCTCTCCACCAATGCATAGACCCATGGGTCTACCAGTCGCTTCCCATCCAAGCAAATCAACATCCGGTACACAAAAAGAATCTGAGCGATCTTCACATAATCATCAATAGAATCGCTCAGAATCAAGTCCCTGTTCATGAAATCAAGGTGCAACTGATCTACACTCGGCAAGTCTTGGAAGTGACAATATAAGCACCCATCCTTCGGGACATCATTCAATTTCAATGCAGTAGGATCAAAATCTGAATCGCCGAACCGCAGCCCGGTCATCAAACAGAACTCCTCTGCACCTAATCGTAAGTTGGTTTCGCCAACACGAAACCACAGCTGATCCTCAGCCCCATCTACATTAATCTCGTGGGTGATAAGAGCCCAAGTAGCTCGTATCGTTCTCTTCTTCCACCGGAAAGAGAGAAATTCACCGAAGGGACCTTCCCTAAATAAATTGGAAATATCATCGTCCTCATCTCCAAAGCTCGCAAATCTAGTCCGAATGTCCTCAAGAATGTCCCTGTCGTAACAATTCATCGACCGCGGGACTGTCCCCTGCAGACCGGGTCTGATCCACTCCCAAACCTGCAATTAAATAAAATAAAATATTTAAATAAAAGCAGAATTAAAAGAATTAAAAGCAAATATTTAAAAAAAAATTAAATCGAGATCTCGATTTCAAAATCGAGATGAAGTATAATAGCATTTTAATTCTGGATTTTAAAAAAATCGAGATCGAGATCTCGATTTGCCAAATCGAGATCTCGTCGTCTCTCTCCTAGGGCGGGTATGCACAGTGATTTTCACAGTAAAAACGCAGCAAAATCCATTTCTACATTGTTTCTAGTCATATTTAAGCATAGAAATCGACGAAATATGATCCTAATCAACTATATACATAATTAAACATGTTTTTAAACCTAAAAAGCATAGAAATTTCAGACATTATATTCGAAAATTTCAGAATAAAAAAGATATATTTTTGTACTTGAAAGTGAGAATTAACTTACTTGATTCGGGTTTTCTTCTTCTCCAGACATTATATTCGATGGAATGTAGATTTGTTTTGAGTTGGGCGAGCAAAAATCGGTGGTTTGGAGCTTCCAATCGGCGAAAATGGCCGATCGACGATGGTGTTTTTTTTCCAGTCGCGTGTTCAGAGAGAGAGAGAGAGGAAGTGGGGTAGGTGGTGGGGTAGATGGATAATAAATCCAAAAACAATTAATGTAACAACATTTTAAAATTTAAATTCTCTCTCCAATCATTGCAAAGTGGCTAAAAAACTTATGTTTTTATACATGTGGCTAGATAACATATTTAGTTATCAAAAGTGGCTATATAAATTTTGGCCTCAAAGTATATTGTTATTACAATTTTTCATATGTGTAGGGAAAGAGGTGTTAGGATAGGCTAATTTTGTAGTAGTGGTCGACGATCTCTGGGTCAGATAATGACGCTTTAGATGTTTCACCATTACATTTTAAAATTTTAACCGGGATGCATTTATTTAAAATTTATACATTTAGATGTTTCCGACAAAGTTTGAGCTCATAATCTTTTTATCATGGGTAAAATGTTTCATCATTACATTTTTAATAGTGAATGACTCTGAATAATTTTTTTAAATTCTAGTAGGGAATGACTCTGAATAATTTTGATTGCACCATGTTCTTTTCCCTGCAACTGCAAAGAAAATATGATTCTAAACTCTAAATTATTCATCAACGCCACATCAATCTGTATTCATCATTTTCCTTTTGTTTTGTCCATGCCCGATAGTTTATATATTTGAGATACAAAAATGGCATTTTCGGTTGGACTTAAATTAATAAATTCTATTTTTTTAACCTGGGTTAATAGATTTGAGATACAATCATACAAAAATGACATTTTGGGTTGGATTTAAATTAATAGAATTTTTTTTTTTTAAGTTAATAGATTTGAGATTGGAAATGACATTTTGGGTTGGATTTAAATTAATCGATTCTGATTTTTAAAGTCCTAGGGTTAAGAAATTAGTGTGTAGACTGTGATGGTTATGAGGTAAGTTTACTTTATACTCCCTCCGTCCCAAGTAAATTGTCCACATTTACTTTTTCGTCTGTCCCACAATATTAGTCCACTTTCCTAAAATAGCAAATTCTCTACACTCATCAATAAAATATTAATTCCACTAACTCCCACTACTACTCACATGCATTGGTTATCGTGTCCGGTCAAATGTGGATAATTTGACCGGGACGGAGGGAGTAATTCTGTTCTGATTTTTTTTAAAAAAATAATAATAACAAAATTAGTATGCAGAATAAGTTTTTTTTTTTTACATTATATTTAATTTTGAATAAATTAGAATAAGTTGAAAAGGGCATAAATTCCAACTCGAAATATAATCTCAATACTCCTGGTAACACGTAGGCAAAGAGAACCACCAAATTAAATGATTTTAAAACTGAGAAAAACCCTAAATAACTTGACCACTTCCAACAAATAATGGCATGCTTTTTTAGATGAAGAAATAATTAATGAAAGGTTTGAGTGGGAAATCCTCGCAAACTTATACAGAAAAAGCACATACATATGATATATCCATCAAAATCGTCACACCCATTTATTTAGTTTTTATATTAATATTTTGTGGCGTTTACCCCACTGACCCAGACACTCAATTTAATAACTAATTCAATAATGTAACAATTGGACTAAATGGTCAAGAATCAGTTATTTAATTAATGGGCAAAATGTTTGGTAGCTGTAATCGCACATGGTTGGATGTGTTGCATTTTAATTTAATCAAAATCTTCATTTCTCCTTTTTCTTTTTTTTTACCATTACTAAAGTGAATGAGTGGACTAAACCAACCACTTGGAAACAAAGGAAAAGAAAAAAAAAAAGCAATAAATTAAAGATCCAAAAACTAATTAAAAAGGTCGGTGGCAGAATAAATAAATGGGATCGATATATATTATTTAGTTAGTGAGAGACTTTCAAAGATGGAGGGCTGAGTTGATGTTGAATTCGAGAGTCCAGCCTATCGTCAAGTTTTGCGTTTGTTTCAATATTCCAATTATTTACCTAAATTTTAAACTCCCAAGTTGTTAGCTTTATATAACTACATTTATATTTATAGATATATGCGATGTGCTGTCAAATCAAATTCAGCCAACTAGCTACTTAGATTATTGAATTTAAATATAATCATGAATGGTTAGGTTCCTCTAAAAAATCGAGTATAAAAAGCAAATATTTCATTATGGTTTGTACAATTTAACTAGTTAATCGAAAATATTTAGTAGAACAAACTTTAGAAATTCACACATCATACACATGTTAAATAAGAATCAATAACCTTTAATTTTGATGAATGAATGATGGTGATTATATTTTTGCAATTATTAGATAGACATTAAATTATCTATATCAGTACCAGCCTCAATTCGACAATCTAATAAAATATTTACTTTTCTTTCATCCAAATACACAGCCTACAATCTAATATAATTCACATCTCTATTAATGACTCAATCCAACCTATTTTTTTAAAATAATTTATTATTTTCTCTCTCTTTTAATTATAATCTAAAATGATTAAATTAAACCTTTTAAAGATCTATATTTTGATTTTGTAATTGTAGTCATAAATTGTGTTGCATTAGGACTTGATAATTTACTTGAAAAATGAGAATTATGATAATTAATACTCCCTCCGTCCCTCTTAATTAGTCCCCTACCATGTGAGCACAATAACCAATGTAGTAAGAGATAGAGGAAATTAGTATTTTATTAGTGAGTGGAAATAAATTTTCTATTTTAGGTAAGGGGACAATTATATGGGACGTACGAAAAAGGAAAGAGGGACTAATGAAGTGGGACGGAGGGAGTACAATTTAAAGGAAATAATGACAATTAATATAAATTTATTTCTCGTTTGTTGTGTGTGATACTATACAATATTTTCTATTTAAAGATATTTTTTTATGAGTTTTGATCATTTTCTAAATTTATTTAAAGAAATATATATATATATATAATTAAATTATATTAAACAAATGACACATAATTTTGGAGACATAGGTGGTCTGGTCTGGGCGACCAAGGCTTTGTGAGCAGCACAAAAATACAACCAGGGTCACAAGAATTTTGCATTTCAAAATTAAAAGGTTATAAGTTCGAGTTTTTTCGAAAACATTCAATTTGCGAGCATGTGAGTTCAAATTTATATAATTCTTATTTTTTTTAAAAACAATTTGTGCTTAGAATTTTTTTTATTTTATTTCTTTTTCTTTTTGTTGGTATCAGCTGGTGACCATCCAAAGGTGTGAGTGATCTTAATAGGAGAAATTATTTAATTTGACAAAATATAGTATACTAATTAAACAAACATAATATACTAATAAATCAAGTATAAATTCTAACATCAATTATGCTAATTAATGAGCACAATATAGAATGACAAAAAGTTGCAGAATTGGTTTATTAATTTGACATTTGAAGCAAAACAAAAGACAGTGGGAAAAAGGTGAAGAGGAGAACTCATATCATATCAAGGTGAATGAGGGTGAGGGAAAAGACGAACAGGCAATCCCTTAGCCGGAATGGGCATAGGGTTTACAACAATCTTCTCATCCGGAATCACTTTCTCCCACCGGAATCTCTTCACCAGATGGTGCATGAACACCAATATCTCCAACCGCGCGTACTCCTTCCCGGGGCACATCCTCGGCCCTCCGCCGAACGGCACGAATGTGTACGGTGCCGGCCCCGTCCCCTCGAACCTCGATGGGTCGAACTTCTTCGGGTTGGGGAAGCATTCCGGGTTTATATGCGTAGAATTCGCACTCCAATATATCTAAAATTATTTTTTAAATAGAATGCATTAATTTATTATTATTTTAATGAAATTAGGGGGAAAGTGATGATTAAATATTATAAGGAATTACCTTCCAGCCCTTGGGGATGGTGAAGCCATTGTACATGAAATCGGAGAGGGCTTCTCGGAAAGCACCCTGCAGCGGCGGCGCCAGCCTTAGAACTTCGCATGCTACATTCCATGAATATTTCATCTTCTGAATATCCTCCCAGTTCAACATTTCTCCCTCTTTCTTCGACTTTGCTATCTCCATTTGCTCTGCAACGATTGAAATAAAAAAAATATTAATTATTAAAAAAAAACTATATACAACTCATCATGCAGATCTGATTCTTTCTTTCAACGCCAATAAATTATATATTATTTTAGTAAAATATTAATTATATTTCTTGTAATATTTATGACATGTTCCTTTGCTACATAATAAGACATTTATATTAATAAAATTATACACACACCATACAAAAGTAATTAATTTAACGAATTTTAAGAAAATATATAATTTTGACTAATTAAATAGCATGCCGGCAGCTGCCTTTCTTTATACGAAAAACTTTCACCAAATACCCAAATGTCATAGCTGCCTATTTTTGACACTTCTAATTACATACATATATAGACTATATCACTGTCAAAAACCATAATTTAAATTAACATATACATTCTTATACCCGTTTTTCGTTTTAATAATTATATGAATTATTCTTGTTCAATCTATAAATCGATCCACGATTAGCCATTTAAGTCTAGGGAAAAGAATGTTTTAACCTAAAACTCTCATCAAAATATGCTATTAGACTATTAGTAATTAACTAGAAATAAAATTTAAAAATAAAAAAAAAAACAAACCTTTGTAGACTCCTTCGTATATGTGAGGAAGCTCAGCCAAATACTTAACAACAAAGGCGCATGCAGAGCTAGCGGTGTCGTGGCCTCCGATGAGCAGCCCCAAGATCTTGTCGGCGACATCCATTTCATGCATGAACTTCCCATCCTCGTCGCACGTGAGAAGCATGTGCGACAGAATATCCTGCGTGGGCGACGCCTTCCCCTCGGCAAGGTCGATCTTCCTCTGCTTGATGATGGACAGAAGCTCCTTCCTGATGAAGTTGGAGGCCTTGATCGCCTTGTGGAACGGCGTTCCGGGGAGATCGACGGGGATGGAGATCAGCCCAGAGGCCAGCAGGTTGAAGGGCTCCGCGAATCTGTTGACGTGGTTGGGATCCTCCACGCTCACGAAGAGGCGGCACGCCAGCCAGAAGGTGAAGTTCTTGGTGAGGGGGAACACCACCACCTCCTTCTTGTTTTCCCAGCCGTCGGCGAAGTGGCGCCGCGCTATGTGGTCCATGATTCCGACGTACCGCTGCAGGGCTTCCGGCTTGAAGAAGTTGGGCAGCATTCTTCGCATCTTGATCGCCTCCTCCTTGGACGAAGTCTGCGTCGACGACGGGAACACCTTGTCCACGGAGGACGGCCACCACGCTTGGACCAGCTTGTTCTCGTTGGAGAACAGGAACTTGTTGCCGCCGGCGCCGCAGAACACGGCGGCGCGCTCGCCGAGGAGGTGGGTGCGGAAGACGGTGGAGGAGTACTTGGCGATGCGGTCGAAGATGAACTTCTCAGGGTGGCCTTTCCACCCCGTGGAGAGGAACTCCAGGCTCTCGCCGACGACGGGCCATCCGGTTTTTCCCGGCGGGAGGGCGGCGGCGGAGGAGGAGGACTTGTTCTTGAAGAAGAGGAAGTGGAGGGAGAGAGAGACTAAGATGACGAAGAAGGAGAGGAGGGAGACGTAGGATAGCTCCATGATTGAAATTTGCTGTGTGATGTGTTTGTCCTACAAATTAATGAAGCTTATTTATAGGCACACAAAAGCCAAGATTCACTCTTTAAAAAAAATTCTAATTATTGTGTTCTATATTTTAATATTTGGATATATATATATATATAATATACTTATTTATTATCATATGATCCCTCCTCTATATATATATGGGGTGCATTCTAGGCTGAACTCATATTCCTGAATGAACTATGAACTTTCATTGTTGTGTGCGTAATTGATCATTATTATATGTATAATATCTCATTACAGTATCATATACACTACAATGATCAATTACACACACAATAATGAAGTATCATAATTAAGTACTATAATGAACTATCATATAAACTACGATGATCAATTAAACACATAACAATGAAAAGTTCATAGTTCATTCACAATATTTAGTTCGGATTTGAACATAACTATATATATATATATATATATTATTGGGACCTCTCAATCTTCTCAGTGATTCGATCAAGGTTTATTTAACAAACCACACTAGTTTGTTTATGATTTCCATTTTTTTAACCTATCAGAAATACTTGCCTACTTCATCGGTAAGAGGACAGCTTCATTGTAATAAAATATATTCAGTTTTTAAAGCATAGTCATGAATTATGCAATGCATATATCATTTGTATATTATAGTAATTTAGAGTATAGAATATGTATAAGATCATACATCATGAACAAGTAATTGCTCGGTTTGACTTGATTCGATAAGATAATAAATACTCCCTCCGTCCCATATGAATTGTCCACTTTGCTTTTGGCTCAATAACCAATGCGAGTAGAGATAAAAGAAATTAGTATTTTATTAGTGAGTGCGTATTATTTTTCTATTTTAAGTAAGTGGACAATTAAATGGGACAGACAGAAAAGGAAATATGGACAATTGAAGTGAGACTGAGGGAGTATGAAATTGAGATAACCATGCAAGAAAAAGTTTTTAAAAATTATGGCGTTTTTGGGAGGTCAAAATAGGGCAGCCAAGTAATAAAATAATTAGACATGATTAGGCACAATAAGTCACTCTGTGGTAGGCTTCACATTTGGATGGCTAAGCTAATTTATTAAATTACACATTTTCACATTTGGAAGTGGTCATGCTTTACACACAGTGTGTGAATTTACAAATAAATTTATATTATTTTGACCATTATTCATAATCACCACAACTTAAATGAATTCTTTAATAATTATGTACTTGAAAAAATATTTACATTTAGTTTATCACTATCATATCTTTCCATTTCAACTCGCCCTCTAAGATATGAAACTTAACTGCAGTATTTGAATTTTCCAAGAGGAGTGAAAAGGTCATGGATGAGTGAGTGAGTAGTTATGTAACACTCCAACTACATTTGTCTTCTTTCTTTCTTTACCTCAATAACACTCTAATCATCGATATTTTATGTATAAAAATATTTCAAAGTAATTAATACTGTGTTAATCTTACTAAAAGAAACACTCTTGTTAAGGAAATAGGCAATTGATGAACCATAAACACGAGAAAGTGACATTTCACAACACTTTTAACAAATTATAGCTAGTTTTCAAATGATTGCATTTATTTTGTGTTACATACCACCTCATATGAACTTGCTTATTTGGTATTTTATTTGATATATATTAATATATTTTCTGTATGTTATATTTGCCACACAAAAGAGGGTAATGTAATTCAACATCATATGATCTTCAATTATATATATAAATCTTAATTGGAGATCCTATATACTACTGAATATTGAATAATCTATACATGATAATAATTTTACTTCATTCTCTATTATTATTTGCAGTATATATATGCTCAAAATTATGAAATTACGTGAATTTTAAATAAATATTTGGTAATCTCCATAAATACAATATAAAGAAGGCAAAGTCTCAGATGAAACTGTCTCATCATTTTTATTGTGAGACAAATTTAATGAAATGATGTATTTTTTTATTGTAAATGATGTTTCACCATTTTTATTGTAATATGAGTTTAATGAAATGATGTATTTCTTTATTGCAAATGATGTATTTCTTTGTTGCAAATAATATAATTCTTAAAAATGAAATGATGTATTTAACTTATTGAAATGATTATTAAGGTTCATCTCACAATAAAAAAAATAATGAGACCGTCTCTCAGGAGACTAACTCTATAAAGAAATAACATAATAATTAATAATAACCTGATTTCGAAAGAAATCATTCTACAAAAATCTCTTAAGCATAAAATCGATATGTACGACACAAATTCTTAAAAGAACCACCAATTCTTACCAAAAATACTTATTGACTCCGGAATTTGTAATTTATATTTCTTCCTACGAAATTTCTAATTATTGTTGTGCTTATCAAACCATTAAATAAATTATTATGATATTTATTCTTATTTAAAAGATAATTTTATATTTATATTAATTCAATTCCTAATTCTTTTATTTTAATATAAAATTTTATTTTTTTTGAATAAGTCCTACCATGAGTATCAAAACCGAGTGATGCATTCTCAAAATTCACTTTTGACTAAGGGAAAGGCATCGGAAAGAGGACAAGACGACTTTAAATATACTATATTATATACAGCATTTATCTCAACAAAAAAGATCACGACTATATTTATAATATCAATATATATGTTTGGTGCCACTATACTTATTTAAATATGATTGGCCATCATTACGTAAAATAATCACTATATTTTTGCGCTTTTCTTCATTAAATTACATTCTGCAACCTCACCTATAAAATAAAATAAAAATGAAAACAATTAAGCCATTGGACACATTTAAATTATATGTCGATTTATGAAAAGTTTTGGACCTATCTTTTAATCCACTCACTAATCGAATAAGACAAAATCATGATGCAATATAGGGAGCGGATCCAGTGAAAAAATCCTTAACGTGAGAAAGTGAGAAACATGCTTGATTATGTTTATGACGTTGCTTGATTGTGTTCAAGTCGTTGTTTAATTACAATGCTGCTTGATTGTATTTAACTTGTTGCTTGATTATTTTGTTGCTTGATTGTGTTTTAGTCATTGCTTGTTTGCATATCAGCCATTAATTTTTTTAGATCCGATGGACATGATTCATTCTTTTTTCTTACAGGGGGAATTTTTATTTTTTTACATGATCCCTCCTTTATATATATATATAAGCAACAAAATAATCAAGCAACACGTTAAATACAATCAAGCAACATTGTAATCAAGCAACGACCTGAACACAATCAAGCAACGTCATAAACACAATCAAGCATCTTTCTCATTTTCTCACGTTAAGAGTTTTCTCACTGGATCCACTCCCTATATATATATATATATATATAATTTAGCAAGTCCGAATTTCATGGCCGTCTATCTTATAACAATTTGTTCAATATATATGTTACTTACTTTACTTACGTTGAAACTTACAAATTAAATAGTATTTCACTGTCATTGCAAAGAAATTAAAGATGCAAATTTCTGATTTTATTACCAATAAAGTGACAAGAGAAATGAATATTAAGAGGCCTGGTTGGTTTTGATTTTACACAAAAGTCAAAACCAATGTTCTATGATTATAATATGACAAGAAAATATGTTTTTTTAAGTTCTAAATAAATATCATGTGAATAATATTAATTTATTTGATTGTAAAAGTAAAAGACTGGTTGGTTTGTAGTTAATATTTAATATTTAATTTCCTCTTCAAATTCTCTACAATCCAAGATCCTGACTAATTATGTGAGAAATTGTTGACTTTGATGATCAACGCAATGAGGTGGCAAACGAGTTGGGTTCGTGATGGAGATCCCGGTGGCTTGAAAGAAGAAGTTTAATTGAAGAAATTTGAGTTGTTTTAATTAAGTGTTTTTAATTATTTTTGAGTTTTTGCTTTATTTCCTTCTAGATATATTAGGGTTTTTAATAATCTTTTATATAGATTTTATTTCCTTATTTTATTAGGATTTGATTTCCTTATCAGATAGGATTTGATATCCTTATGAAATTAGGATTTGATTTCCTTATTAGGGTTTGAGTTTGCCTATATATAGGCCTTGTTATGGAACAATTTATTCAATTTTCAGTTTAATAAAATTTGTGAGGTTTTCTCCTTTATTTCTGAAAGCTCAATTTCCAAAAATTCCTATCATCCATAGGATTTCGATTTCGACTAATCAATTGGACAGTCATATCCATTGGTGGTGTCTTCATTCATATCCTTCGTTGTTTTTCAATTTCGTGTGTTTAGTGTGTCAAAAAAAAATTAAAAAAATCGAGTATTATGTTGTTTCCTGTCTTGTCTTTTGTGTCGTTCTTGATTCGTACATTTTCGTGTCTTTGAGTCGCTAATTTAGGGTTCTTGTTAGTCAAGATTTGAATTATTAACACCATACCATAATTATTCAAATCTTTCCATCCATATCTAGTCAAATATTTCCTTATTCATATTTTTTTTCCTTCTTGATTACCAAGTAATTTGGTAACTACCTTATTCAAATATTGCCTTATCCATATTTATTCATATATATCCATCCATATAAAGTCCTAGAATAATCTAGTTTTAAATTATGCTATGCAAAAAAATATATATATCCTTTAATCAATTTGGGGAATCATTAAGATGAACATTCCATTATTTGAAGGAGGATATGATCCTGAATTATATCTTGATTGGGAGAGGAATATTGAGCATGCCTTTGATTGTCAAAAGATTTATGGACGTGAGAGAGTCAAATTTGCAGCTATGGGGTTTTCTGATTATGCTCTTACTTGGTGGGATCAATTGATGATTAACAAAGAGAAGAATCGAGAGCGGCCAATCATGACTTGGAAAGAGATGAAAGTTGTAATGAGGAAACGCTTTGTACCTAATTACTACTATCGGAAATTATATTACAAGTTGCAGGATTTGAGGCAAGGATCTAAAAGTGTAGAAGACTATTACAAAGAGATGGATGAAGCAATGATTCGAGCCAATATCATTGAGGATACACAGTCAACAATGGAAAGATTTTTGGCTGGATTGAATTGGGAAATCCGAGAAAGAGTAGAGGAGCTACAACCTTATGATCACTTGCTTGTCATGGTCACTACAGCCAGCTATATTGAGAATCAATTAAAGAGAAAGAGGATATACAACAAAGATACGTTAGACAATTATTCCCATATGATAAGTTTCTATCAAAGGTGGAGCAGGCGGTGGAGAAGGTGTTGGTGGCAACCAAGTCTCAGTCGTTGCCTCTTTCTGTTCAAGAAATCGAGGAAGACAATATAGTAGTTCAGATACCATTGGAGGTTCTTGTTGAAGTAGTGGTGACAACTCAATCTGAGTCGATGCAGCCAATTCAAGAGACCAAAAAACAGGAGGTGAGAGTTGCTACACCCTTGGAGAGTCATATGGAAGACGATGAAGGATTCGAGGTTCCGGCTACACTCACTCTCATTAACTGTCCAGTTATGGGAATCCAAAGCCAGTGTCAAGTGCAGAAGATGACAGAGTCAGAGTTAATGACGCCAGTAGAGAAGAAGGTTGAGAGGACCAGAGATAAATTCAATTTTGTGAAGACCATTGGTTTGAAAAAGAAGGTGCATGAGACCAAACATTTGTCGGTATTTGAAGATAATAATACGCCAAACAAGCCAACTAAAGGTGATGTACGATGGTCAATTGTATCTAGCACCGACGAGGATTTGAGGACAAATCCTTTTGAAGAAGAGGGGAATGATGGAGATCCCGGTGGCCTGAAAGAAGAAGTTTAATTGAAGAAATTTGAGTTGTTTTAATTAAGTGTTTTTAATTATTTTTGAATTTTTGCTTTTTTTCCTTCTAGATATATTAGGGTTTTTAATAATCTTTTATATAGATTTTATTTCCTTATTTTATTAGGATTTGATTTCCTTATCAGATAGGATTCGATTTCCTTATGAAATTAGGATTTGATTTCCTTATTAGGGTTTGAGTTTGCCTATATATAGGCCTTGTTATGGAACAATTTATTCAGTTTTCAGTTTAATAAAATTTGTGAGGTTTTCTCCTTTATTTCTGAAAGCTCAATTTTCGAAAATTCCTATCATCCATAGGGTTTCGATTTTGACTAATCAATTAAACAGTCATATCCATTGGTGGTGTCTTCATTCCTATCCTTCGTTGTTGGATCAATTCGCTTCTTGGGTCGTAGGAGAATTTATTCTGGACTACGGTACTTGAGGGTTTTCGAATCCAAAGGTGTTGGATCTTCCATCTTCAGTGTTCAGTTTGCTTCCGCGTCGAGTCTGAGTCTTTTCGTTTGAGTTCTTGGGCTGTGATCTAAACCTTCCTGGCGAGGATCGTATCAGTTCGGGTTGGCGGGTCGAGTTGTGACGTAATAGTAACAAGCGACCTGCCAACCCGAACCCGACTGGTTTAATTATATGGGTCAGAAATCTTAACCCGAACCCAACTTGTTTATTTTCAGATCAACTCGAAAGTAACCCGAAATGACCTGTTTAAAAATTTAACCTAAATCAACATGACCTGTGAACCTGAAAATAACCTGTTTAATTCGAAAATAACATATTTAACATGAAATCACAAATATAATTCATACTTAAAGTCTTAAAATTAAAATTCACACAATTCATTATTCCAAACAGTAACAAGCCAACAAAACAAAGTTTACAATAATGTTAATTCAAATACAACCAAACCATTTAACCAACATTACTCAATAAAAATATAAATTCAAATCTTCTTTCCTCTTCATAGCAAAGTTCAAACATCGAAGGGCCAATCACCAAGATACCTACAAAATAAATATGAATCAAACATCTAAGGACCAATGTACTAAATCCAAAGAAGAATTAATTAAACTTACCATTCATACATTATAACTAGTTAGAAGATGCCTCTTCCGGAAAAACAACAAATTCACTTCCACTTGCATCTTTGTTGAAGTTCAAAGACATGATATCTTGAGTTATTTCTTCTAATGTCATTTCTGCCATTTCTAAATGATGAAAGAAAGATCATGGTGAAGTTTATAATATTTCTACATTGTAATAGATAATAAGACATTCATAAATATTTAAGGTTTTACGTGGTGCTCCAAACAACCAATCTCTGCTACATATCAATGCTTCAACAACACTTGGAGATATTGTACTCCGATATTGATCAAGAATTCAACCACCAACGCTAAAAGCAGACTCAGAAGCAACCGTGGAAACAGGAACACAAAGAATATCCCTAGCTAATCTTGTTAGTTCGGGATATTGAAATTGCTGAGATCTCCAAAATTCAAGGATTTGAATTGAAGACGTCTTATTAGTCCTTGGCTCATCTAAATACAATTTCAATTGACTTTTTGGAGCACTATTACCAAACTCAAAACCTTCAAATTCACCGAATTCCTATAAAACAATCAAACATACATGATAATATTAGACAAAATAACTCAACTAATATGCAATTACATTATATTATCATACCTTAAAAACATTTGAAGATACATTATCTTCACTCTCAGCCTGATGAGTTTTGAAATCATTGCTACTTCGAGAGCTGGAAGGCGATGGTGAAGACTTTGAAGCTTTTGCATACTCATCAAATAGGTGAAACAATGTTTCCCTAACCTTTGCAAACTCCGTCGAAGAAGGACCATAAAGCTTTCTATAGCTAAATTCAAGAAATTGTCACTTGTACCAAGGATCAAATACCAAAGCAATAGCTAGAAGAAGATTAAACTCAGACCAATACTTGTTGAACTTAACAAGCATCTTCTTAGCTATTTGTTGCATATAGAGATCAGGATTTTCGGACTCCTTAACCAATTTCAGCTGAATTAAGAAAATTTAAGGGAAGTACAAGGATGCTGTTGGATAATAAGATCCAGAAAAGATCGTAGTTGCTTTATGAAAAATTTCAAGAAAACCAAAAATTAGTGAAGCTCTAGACCATTCTTCAACATCTGGACAACTTTGAAAATTAGCATCACTCAAACTAAGCTGAATAAAAGCACGACGACAGTTCAGAGCACTCGAAATACAACTGCTAAACTTTTCTTTCCTTCCTGAAGAACCCTTAACATATTTAACACATTCTCTAATTTTACCCATTGCAAAATCAATCTCCTTCAAACCATCTTGCACAATTAAATTGAGAATATGTGCACAACATCGAACATGAAAAAGGATCCCATCACACACCAAAGCTTGATTCACAAGAAGTTTTTGCTTAAGTAAATCAACACAAACAATGTTTGCTGAAGCATTATCTAAAGTGATAGAAAATAACTTCTTTTCAATACCTCAGTCCCTAACCAAACCAAAGATCTTTTCATACAAAGCCGTACCACTATGTTGAGGAGGAAAGTATGAGAAATTAAGAATTTTTTTCTGCAATACCCAATTACAGTCAATGTAATGAGCAGTTAAACTCAAATACCCATCAGACACAATAGAAAACCAAACATCAGAGGTTAAACAAATTTTACTAGGAAATGCAACCAATTCTCGACGAAGCCTCTCAGATTCCTAAGCGTGAAGCTTTTTAATATCTGCTTTTGTTGTGTTTCGACTAATATGAGCAACTTCTGATTCTAGATAAGAAAAAATATTTTTAATGTCTTCATATCCCACAAAAGAAAAAGGTAAATCATGTCTTATGATTGCATGAACCAACCTCCTCTCTAAATTTCTCTTGACTGAAATTAGAACCTCTTGTACCTAAAAATGCATCTTTATCAGATAAAACAATATAATAACCCATATCTTTCGTTGTCATCCTCAGGCATGCTTTTATATAACGGATTAAATTACCAGTTCCCTGTTTACACAACTTATCCGACCATAAGTCCACAATAGGTTCCCGGATATCATTTACACGCAAATGTTATAGAATATAAATATATAGGAGTTAAATTCATAATTTGCGAATTTAAACATACTCTGCCACAGAAATTTCAGAGGGGCGTAACTCCTTTATTTCTCAACCAATTTGTGCAAATCTTATGTCCACAATTATCTACTCGCGAAGATCTTTCAGGTTGTAAAAGGAAGCTTACGCAGATTTTCACTCATTTGATCGAGAAATGACCGAACGACGCTGGCGGCTTTTTTTTCTTTTGAGATGAAATGGTTAGGGAGAAGATTTCGAAAATGAATCTAATATTTTCCTTATATGTTTTAACGCCACTTCATCACTCTTTTAAGGTGAGTCACTAGCCTATGAAAGTATCTATGTGACATGTGTCCTAATTATTTATTTATTTAAGTCTATTTTAAATTCTTGTAATTGTCCTTAATATTAATTTGAAATATGAATTTAATTAATTAATATAGTTCCGCCAGAATATCATTTAATCATTCGTAAAAAAGGTATTCTACTAATCCCAACTTGATTCGAAGAATAGAGCTTTAGAATGAAAATTATAACAAATACGGATTCAATTAGCAACATCCTGCTTCTCACTCTTTAAATCTCAGATTTTGGCCTGGCCAAATTGTATGATGACCCATATGATCAGCACTAGCTTAAAACTTATCTCTCTGCCTCATGATAATTTGGAAATTAATGGATTTCTTCTCCACTGGCATATAAACGTGTAAATCAAAAAATACATGTAATTTTGTTTTAAAAAAAGAAAAAAAAATAAGCATAATATTGAAAAAGACAAAAAGTTGTTGAATTGATTTATTTTTTTTAATTAATAATAATTTAAATACACACCCAACATGTTCCCATAAAAGCTCGAATTCATGATCTCTTGATCATAAATAAAGTGTATATATAATATATGTAGCAGTCGTCCCATTGTAATTTTTGAGTTAAATGAAATTAAGTTCGCCGTTTTCTTCATACCATGTAAAGATCCCCACTTCTTCCTACAAAACCGGCTTGTAAGGAGAGGGGACCTTCACTATTATATAGTGGTATGCACCTAGGTCCATGGCCGATGTGGGACATTCAACACATCCCCCTCACGCACAGCGTGGAGCTTCACGGGGATCCCATCATCGTGATAAGTCAGGTCCCATTATCGGGATACATCAAGTCATATCATAGGATAAATCGGGACTCACATCGAACCGAACCTGGCTCTGATACCAATTCTCCCTACAAAACCGGCTTGTAAAGAGAGAGGACCTCCACTATTATATAGTGATATATGCCTAGGTCTACGGTCGATGTGGGACATTCAACAGAAAGCACCCTGTACCGGGGGAGTCAGCCTTAGCTAGAGTTTCACATGCTACACTCCATGAATATTTCATTTTCTGAATATCCTCCCACTTCAGCATTTCCCCCTCTTTTTTCGACTTTGCAATCTTCATTTGCTCTGCAACCGTTGAAATAATATATATATATATATATATATATTAATTATAAAATTATTTTTCTCACCGATTCCACTCCATATACCTATATATATAATTATATATTCAATTCCTGTGAACCGTAGATCAGATCTTTTCAACGCGGTTGAATATATATTAATTTTGTAAAATATTAAGTATATTAAGTGTCTTTGCTACATATTTAGACATTTATACGAATAAAATTAGGGTGATTCTATTCATAGCCCCCAATTTTCTCTTTATAGCCTCTTAAATAATTGAAATTCAAATAATTTTTGAAATTGACATATTTATCCTTATAGCCTCAAAAACCAAATCTAATACACAGAAAAAGTAAACAAAAAAATTAAACCCCTTACATTTTTTTTAGCCTCCACAGGCGACATTGTTTTTTTTTTTTTAAAGAACACAATTTTTCGTATTTTTCATTATTGAAGATATCGAGTTAATTAAAAATTATAATTTCATAAAATATTTTGTAGATCAAATTTCTCTATTTTTCATTGTTAAAGAAATCTTGTTAAGACTATATGACATATTAATTCTATTTGTTTTATTAAGTTAGGTTGTGTGGTGCTTTCATCTTCTTTCAATTTAAATAACTCCTAAATTCTATAATCTGAGTTCTTATAAAATTTTTATTTTTTTTCTTATAAATCAATTAGACTATATTGTATTATATATATTTGATTTTTGTTTACGTAAAAATATAATTTAAAATTAGTAATCGAGAGAATGGAACATCAAGTGAAACACCAAAGTGGAACAGAGGATTTCATCCCAAATCGACCCGCGATTAGCCAATTAAGTCTAGGGCAAAGAATGCCTCAACCTAATGCTCTCATCAAAATATGCTATTAATTAGTAATTAATTAGATAGTAAAGAAAATAAAAAAAACTAACCTTTGTAGACTCCCTCGTATATCCGAGGAAGCTCAGCCAAATACTTGACAACAAAGGCGCAAGCAGAGCTGGTGGTGTCATGGCCTCCGACGAGCAGCCCCAAGATCTTGTCGGCGACATCCATTTCATGCATGAACTTCCCATCCTCGTCGCACGTGAGCAGCATGTGCGACAGAATATCCTGCGTGGGCGACGCCTTCCCCTCTGCCAGGTCGATCTTCCTCTGCTTGATGATGGACAGAAGCTCCTTCCTGATGAAGTTGGAGGCCTTGATCGCCTTGCGGAACGGCGTTCCGGGGAGATCGACGGGGATGGAGATCAGCCCAGAGGCCAGCAGGTAGAAGGGCTCCGCGAATCTGTTGACGTGGTCGGGATCCTCCACGCTCACGAGGAGGCGGCACGCCAGCCAGAAGGTGAAGTTCTTGGTGAGCGGGACCACCGCCACCTCCTCCTTGTTTTCCCAGCCGTCGGCGAAGTGCCGCCGCGCGATGTGGTCCATGATACCCACGTACCGCTGCAGGGCTTCCGGCTTGAAGAAGTTGGGCAGCATTCTTCGCATCTTGATCGCCTCCTCTTTCGAGGAAGTCTGCGTCGACGACGGGAACACCTTGTCCATGGACGACGGCCACCACACTTGGACCAGCTTGTTCTCGTTGGAGAACAGGAACTTGTTGCCGCCGGCGCCGCATAACACGGCGGCGCGCTCGCCGAGGAGGTGGGTCCGGAAGACGGTGGATGAGTACTTGGCGATGCGGTCCAAGATGAACTTCTCCGGGTGGCCTTTCCACCCGGAGGAGAGGAACTCCAGGCTCTCGCCGACGAAGGACCATCCGGTTTTTTCCGGCGGGAGGGCGGCGGCGGAGGAGGAGGACTTGCTCTTGAAGAAGAGGAAGTGGAGGGAGAGAGAGACTAGGATGAGGAAGAAGGAGAGGAGAGACACGTAGGAATAGGATACTCCATGATTAATTGAAATTTGCTGAGTGATGTGTTTGGTTTACAAAAGAATTTTATTTATGGGCACACATGAACTTAGGTTGACGGAAAAGCCAAGATGTAGTATTTCATTTAATAATCTAATTTTTCAAAATTATTCAGAAATATAATTGTAAATAAATTACTTAAAAAAACAATATTAAATATAAAAATTAAACCACATAATGAAAACACCTAAAATAATTAAAGTATTCATTAACCTCTTATTTTCATAATATTATACTTAATATTCTTATTTTTCAAAATTATTCAAGTATATAATTTTAAATTATCAAAGAGAAATAATATCAAATATAAAAACTGAACCATATAATTGAAACATCCAAATAATAATTCGAACAAAATAATTGGAAATTAGGGAGTAATATTTAATTTCCTCTTCAAATTCCCTCCTATCCAAAATCATGACTAATTATGTGAGAAATTGTTGACTTTGATTAAAAATTAATGCATTTATTATCAGATTGTGAGCTTATAATTATTTACACACCAATCATCATGAATATAAAATCCACCAAAAATATTATTTCAGTAA
>JAPKLW010001179.1:157274-247606 GCA_026898455.1 Plectranthus barbatus
TCACAACTCAATATTATTTATCACCATCTAATGTTATACTATAGTATTATGGCATTGCACCCCAATATTATTAGTTATAATCAATTTGATACTATTATGTGACAATTTATTTAAATATCAATACTATAAGCTACAATTTTATTAAATGTGATATTATACGTCAATAATTTAATTACCATTAGATTATTGATTATATTGTGTATGTTATAATATAATATAATATAATATAATATAATGTGATACTAAGGAGGCGTTTGGTTGGTGGGTTTTGGAATCAAGGAATGGGAATGATTCCGAAACCCACCGTTTGGTTGATGGATATGGGAATGGGGGATGGGATTGATTCCCAAATATTCATTCCCCTCTAGGTTGGTGGGTTTCATACCCATTCCCAAATTCAATCCCAAAATGATTATTTTTTTTATTTTATAAGATTTTGTAATTATTTTTTATTAATTATTATATACTCCAATATTTTTCAATATAATAATTTATAATATTATTAATATTATATATATATATATATATATATATAAATAAATTAATATATTTATAATAATATTAAAATAAATAGCGTTATTATATTATTATTATGCATTAATTAATAAATAATATTATTGAAAATATATTAATTATCATATATACAATAATTAATAATATTATTAATCTTATTATTTATTTCTAAGATTTTATTTCATATTATTTTATTATTTATTTTTATAATATATTATGATAATAATATTATTAAACAATCTTTTATTTTATCTATATTTTATAAAATAGATAATAAATTATTTATTTTTAATATAATAAATCTTTTTATTTTATTATTAAATTAATTATTATTTATATAATATTTTAATTATTTTCTAAACCTTTAATTTCTTTTTATAGCAATATATTATTTTATATATTTTTTTAATTTTGTAGAAACTTAATTGTAATTAGTCGAAACATATATTAAAACTTTTATTTAACTTATATAATTTTTTATTAATTAAACCTTACTTTATATATATATAGAGAGAGAAATGATATGCTACCCACCTTATGTGAGCAACCCGTAAGCACCAACAATATTATATATCCTAATTGGATGAATTAACCTTATGGTTGAAAATATAAAATCAATATAAACAATAATAAATTAAAATTATAAAAAAATAAGTTCAATCATAGGGTTCATCCACCCAATTAGGGTATATAATATTGTTGGTGCTCACGGGTTGCTCACATAAGCTGGGTAGCATATCATTTTTCCCTCTCTCTCTCTATATATATATTAAATGCTAAGTCTATAATTTTGTGTTTGCACTATATTTTGATTTTATTTTAAAGTTAATGGAAAAAAATGAATGCACTATTAAATATTTTACAATTCAACTAAATAATTTATATTTTTAAATAAAATATAAAGAGGATATATATATAATACGCTTTTTTAATATTTAAAACTATTATTTAGTGATATTTGATGAATTAATTATTGTATTGGAAATATAAATGGTATTAAGTGTAGAGAGAGAAAACTTTTAAATTTAAATAAATCTCTTCAATAAATAAATTAAATGAGAAAGGATATTTATGTAAAATGATCAAAAGCACTAAAGAGTTATTATAAAATAATAAAAAATTACATACAAAAATTACATTAAAGCCCTTATCTGGTTGACCAGATTCTTGCCAAACAACGTTATCCTTTTAAACAGTTGCTACGACTTCTTAATTAATGTTACCATTGAATTGAATGGGTGGACACAATTTCCAATTTTCTGATAAAATCTCAGTTTTTTTCTTTTCAAAATAGGCTACCCACATATACATTTTTTTTCCATTTAATGATGTTAATTGTTCCATTTTAGATGGGATTACACGTCGAGGTCTTTCTTTCTTTTAGAGCTAATTGCAATTTCTAAGATAATTTTTTTTCTTATTTTGCAATTATAACACACAAATCTTTTGGGTTGCAAAAAGGTTATTTGTTGACAATTATTCATATAAAAGATAAAACTATGTGATTGACTGATTGTATTTCCTTTGTATGATATGAGTAATGTTTAATGTCGGGCCACGCTCCAGATGCCCAGGCCCATTAAGCTCAACGGCCTACATAATCGCTGACCTAAAGTCACAAACCTACCAAGAGTGAGGGAAGACCTAGAATCACCCAAGTCCAGAGGTAAACGCAGACCCATATAGCTCTTCAACACCGACCATGCGTAAGGGTCGGTGGCGAAGAGGATGTGGAATCCTAAGAAAGCCCGACTGCGCACGACCGACCCCGAAAAACCCAAAATCGCTCCAAAAATCGCGGCAAGCATGAGCTCGCCGAAAAATAGGGTTAGGTCAACACTCTCCCCCTATCCTGTCTTTAAATAGGGGTTGAGAGTAGGGGTGTAATCGAACCGAGTCGAGTCGAGTAGTGTCGTGCTCAAGCTTGACTCGTTTAGTTTCGAGTCGAGCTTCGAGCTTTTTAATCAAATACTTTGATGTTCGCGAACGTTACCGAGCTTCTATTGAGCCTAAACGAACTTTCTAAATTTAGAATATATTTAAGATTTTCATTATTATTTTGAAAGAAAGGTTATTTATTCCAAAAAAAATATCATATTCATGCTCAAATTTTAAATATTTTTCATTATTAGATAGATTTATCATTATTGTTACTCTTAAACCATGAAAATATTATTTTTATAAAAGTAATTATTTTATATTTCTTACTAATTTTAGCTAATGAGCCTGCTCACGAGTTCACGAGTCGAATACTATGATGTTCAAGTTTGGTTCATTTAATAAACGAGCTTTACTAAACGAACTCGAATGAGCTTTTATCGAGTCGAGATCCGAGTAGCTCACGAACAGTTTGGTTCGTTTACACCCCAAGTTGAGAGCTCATTTTCTGGTAACTTTTTCCACTGTAAAATTCACGCTATACCGCTGCCGAAATCGCTCCAAAGTTTACGACATTAATACGAATCTCACCTTGCACTTTCGTTGTTGCCGGCTTTATTTCCTTATTATTTATCTGTTATTTCATTCTCTATCAACTACATCTCTAATTGTTATTTGTTATCTCTCACTTAATTCTAAGGGCTCCATTTATCTCGATAATATGAACCTCAATATTTGGTGCCCACCGTGGGGCCCTTAGAATTCTTTCTTCTGATTTGATGGCAGGTAAAAACGAGAGAACTGGCGATCTTCCCACAAGACCCGATGGAGCGATAGAACTCATTTCCATGGAAGATTTAATCCGGAGGACTCAGCGAGCAACTGACATGCAATCTGTGCCGCCGGAAATGTTAAAAGCGGCATTGGCTCATTTTGCCAAAGAGATGGAGGAGAGTCGATGCCAGATGAAGGAAATGGACACCCGAGTCATGGAACTCCACGTGACGAACCATGAATTACACAAGGAGAACCATCACCTGCACAAAGAGGTGGAGACTCTCAAGAGTCGCCCGATCACCGAAGAGACAACTCGGTCGGCGTAAAACAAACTGACCCACGGAGAATCCTAGCGAGCGAGCTACATCTAGTGGTCGACATCGAACCTACTCAAGAGACAGGCACCGAACATAACACCTCGGGTGGGGCAACAACTAGGCCAACCCTATAGCTCCCTGGCGATCGAAAATAAGACCCGATCCGAGGAGTGAGTTTGGAAAGCGCCTCGAGCATTTTGAAGCTATGTGGTTACAAAACCCCTCTTGTGGAGTTGTTGTTGATGAAACATGGAAATCTAGTGTTGAATGTCGATCTCCTTTTATTTTCCATTCAAAGATCATAGGGATGGGAACTTCTATCAAAACGTGGGAGTGCGACAAATTTGGCCATGTTGAAAAACAAATTGATGAGCTGCACCAATGTCTCAATAAATTTCAACAGGACACAACTTCACTGCAGAATATGGTGAGAAATAAAACCACCGAGTTTGATCTCAAGAAATTGATGCAGAAGGAGGAGACCATATGGAAGCAACGGTCTCGAGTTACCTGGCTTGCAGATGGGGATAAGAATACCCATTTTTTTCACCGCACTGCTTCAGCCAGACAATGACGCAACCATATCTCCCATATTCAAGATTCAGATGGAATTTGGCATGGCGATGAAAAGGCTGTTGAATTGACATTCACCAACTATTTTAAATCCATATTCCAGATTGAGCCTTGTGTGAGAAATGATGAGGTTATTTGTGCAATTCAACCCAAAGTTTCACCCTCCATGAATGAAGCCCTTGAGGCCAACTTATAAGAAAATGAGGTTGTTCGTGCCCTTCACCAATGCATCCTCTCAATGCCTCGGGTCCTGATGGTTTTCCAACTCTTTTCTATATTAAGTTTTGGCCAATCATTAAAGAGGATTTGCTCCGAGTCACTCTTGACATCTTGAATAATGGTGCAACCCCTAAACCTCTAAACCACACCAATCTTGTCCTCATTCCAAAGAAAGTGTCCCCCTCCCTTCCTCTTGACTTCCACCCAATTAGTCTTTGCAATGTCCTCATCAAACTTGTTACCAAATGCATTGTCAATCGCCTCAAACCCTTTCTTCCCTTTTATCATCAATCAAGCCCAATCAGCCTTTGTTCCTGGACGCCTTATTACTGACAACGCCCTTCTTGCCTTTGAACTCTTCCATGCCATGAAAACCAACAAGTCTAGACGTCATTATTGTTTTGCCCTCAAGCTTGATATGTCCAAAGCCTACGATAGAGTTGAGTGGAACTTCTTGAAAAATGCCCTTTGTTGTCTTGGTTTCAGCCATAAATTCATTAATACTATCATGAGATGCATCACTTCCGTCACCTACTTTGTTCTCATAAACGAACATCCCTCCAATCCTTTTACCCTTTCTCGTGGACTGCGACAGGGTGATCCACTCTCCTCCTACCTGTTTCTTTTATGTGCTGAGGCTTTTTCCAGTCTTTTACACCAAGCCGAGAGAAATGATCTTATCCATGGGCCAGAGTTTGTAAAAATGCTCCATCTATTTCCATCTCCTTTTTGCTGATGACAGTCTTATTTCACTTTCTCTTTCTTTCTACTTTTTTATTTTTTGTGCCTCTCTCTCTCACACACACACTTTACTTCACTTTCTCTCAATTTCTACTTTTTTCTTTCTTCTGCTGCAGATCGTAGGATAAATTTAAATCTTGGAAATTATATATGGCGAGATGCTCACACAAAACATTTTTTTCTATTCCATCACAGCATATCCTCTCTCCCTCTTGCTTGCTCTCTCCAAATGGCCAACAACGAGGAAGAGAAGAAGGTCTTTTTCTCTAGTGTTTCTAGGAGAACAAGATCTAAGACAGACAACTACTACTGTGAGATCCTTAGTGAAGCACGTATGGATTCTTGCATCTCTCAGAAGACAAGCTAAACTGCACCGAACAGAAAAAAATATCTGTCATATTTCTGACTGGTTGAACTTTGAATTTGTGTCATATTTGCTTCTTCTTTTTGTTATTATTATGCGAAGATCTTATTACTGACTTTTTTAGGGGATTATCGTTCCTCCTTTGGCAGCTCCAAACCTTCTATCCAGTGCTCTTGGCTCTAAAGATGCAAATTTCATTGCAAAGACGCGACGTGGGCGTCGCGAGATTGGGTGGGGGAGAATGTCACGTATAGAAAAAAACTAAGAGGTTTTGGAACATCCCATAACCATTTTGATGCCTGTAGACCCTTACGAAAGATTGCGGAACGTGGCGAAAACTTTCAGAAGCATTTAGAAGGTTATGGAAGGATTTGGAAGTGTGTGGAAGCATATGGAAAGACCCGAAAGGATCCGAAAGAATGCGAGATATCCCAGAAGGATGCGGAACCTTTCAGAACATTACAAAATGTGGGAGAACATTGTGGAACACCTCGGAAGGATGGGATACCTTCCGGATAAGAATTGAAGAGTATGAAAGTCTTTAAAAGGTAGTAAGAAAATAGTAAAACTCTCTAGATTGTAATAAGTAGCAGAGTGTTGAAGAACTTCATTAATTTTAGAAGAGTGTAGAACTTAAGGGAAACATCCCGTGATGGCTATAAAATGGAGTCTCCCCCTCATTTGTAAACCATCCAAGAAGTTGAAATGATTTCCAAGTAATAAGAATTCCAGCATTCCTAAAGCGCTCTCTCTCTCTCTCTCTCTCTACGAGTTTGGGCAAGGCTGCTTAGAATTGAGTCCTAAGACCGCACGGTGTTGGAGTTGTACGAGTACTAAACACTCACCCCGTGACACCAGCATAGAAAATCCAGAAAATAAAATTGGAAATAACTAACCAGAAATGAAATTCGAAAACAATCCACAAAGTAAAAGCGACAAAAGACTTGATGTCCAATCCACAAAATAAAAGCGATAAAAGACTCGATGTTTGACATAATTTCAACTTAAACAACTTAGATGTTGAGGAGAATTAGTGACTAGAAGATATCAAGCAAAATGATACAACTATGGTTTCATAACATCAATTGCTGCGGGTTGAGCAAGCTTCACCTCAATTTCATCACCATTTTTAAGTTAACGATACTTGAAAGTTTTAGTTGGATCCAGAACTTTGTCCTTCAACATAAGGAGATAGACATGAAGAATTTTCCAACCATTATTCTTCATTACATTAAAGAGCTGCGAAACTTTGAGGTTTACCTTCATATATACATCATTCCTACTAGATCCAAACTTCAAGTGCTAATTTACAGTGTCATCGATATGTGGACGTCTTTCTTGTATAAAAATGGCCCTAATGAAGGAGTTGTGCCTTACTTTTAAAGGCCAATACAATGGGGTTGAACGCCCCCAACTTCAAGGAGTTTACCATCAATTTCAATTTGAATGTTTCTCACATTCTCATTAATTGAAGACTCAGATTTAATCATTTCTTTAAGATCATCCAAAGTTTCACTCTCGCCTAATAAAATATATTTGCTTGAAACATCAGAGACTTCTACATTTACCTTCAGTGGTTGTCCGGAATTGTAACGCTCAGGGTTGCACCTGCAGAGATCCCGCGTTGAGACAATTTTTATTGTGCGAGCATCAACTTATCAGTGTGAAATACTTTGAAATTCTCAGATGCCATATCGCTCATCTCTCGGATCATCCCCTTCAAATCCTTAACAGTGGTACTGATAGTGGGTGATACTTCGATCTTTGAAAGTTATGGGATTATTATGTTGACATCTTCATCCTCATCCAAAATTGATATTTTGAGGCCAACACCAATTAATACCTCTATATCTAACAACAACCAACATAATCATGCTACAACCGAAAACGATTAAAATAATGGTTCCACAAACATCCTATTGATATAGCACACATGTGATAAGCTCATTATTTTACTCGCTTATCTATATTATTTTCTACTATTTTATGTAGTTTTATTGAGTTTATATTTATATTATGTGCATGAGTCTATATTAGGTGGTATTATGCCCGTTTTGGTGTTTTTGCTGGTTTTAGGCCTAAGTTCATGAGAAATCCATTCCGGAAGCAGTGACAGGTAAGAGTAGCAGTGACGATTTCGTCCACAAGAGGAATTCGAGCTATTGGCACATGGAAATGGATGATTCTTTGAGTTAGCTCTCCAACGCAACTGGAATCGGGTCAATCGGAGTTCGGGAGAGAAAGTTATGGCCAAAACCGTGAGACCGCGCAGGAGGGGCGAGAAGCTGCGTCGACAGACGCCAATCAGAAGCGATCGACGAAGACCAAGGAGGCCCGTCGATCGACGTGAATCAGAAGCGATCGACGCGGAGGTGTCTGCTGGAGCGAAAATTCGAGGAAAAATGGATTTATTCATATCTTTAGCCCTAGATTTGATAGGATACACATCCACCACTATAAATAGCCTACTAAACTCGATTTTTGAGTATTCCTTATCATATTTTCGCTTTACAATTTGGTTTTGAGAGTTTGGAGACTTGGGAAACACGAAACCCTTTATTTTTTGTAAGTTCTTTACTTTTATGCAATTGAATATGTTTTATTTTGGATTTCTATCTACGATGAGTGGCTAGAAACCCTAGAGGGTTCTAGGGGTTGATATTATTATCGATGCATGTTAGGATTAATTAATTAGGTTCATGATTCCTGTGTTTATTCTATAATTCTAGATTAATTCAAGGACCGAGAGGTGACGATTAATTTAGATGTCTAGCTATTGATAGAAGGACCGAGAGGTGAATATTAATAGTGGGAATAGGAATACATGATACGATCTACACTATCCAAACAGATGTACTAGATGTAGGAATTGAACTGATTTGCTTATCGGATAGACTAGTTTGGTGTACTTTGAGACCGAGCGGAGATGAGTCACTAATTAGTAATCTAGGTTATATTTGCCAAACAAGGAAATATAGCATCATTGCAGTATTCCACCCGTTAAATTAATTGATTCCTACATGTTATCAATAATAAGAGTTCTTCCCTAGAATCTGTGCTCCTTTAATTTGCTTTCAAAACTCCTTTAATTTTCAAGTATCATTATCTTTATTTTCGAAGTTAAAACCCTGATTTTGAATTCCTCAAACAATGAATCTTAGGATCATAGCTAGTATATAGGATATTTTCCCCATACAATTCCCCTGGATCGATAACCTTAGGGTTTACAAATTTATTTGCCGCTGTTATTATAATTAATCTGTTAGAAATAGCAGTGATCAAATTGGTGCCGTTGCCGGGGAGTTGCTAGATTTTATCTTGTTACTAGTTCGTTCTAGGATTTGCTGGATTGAGTTTTATTTTTCTGTACGTGTGCGTGTGTGAGTTTTCGTTTCAGAATTTCACGTCGATCGACGCCCCTTTGCATCGATCGACGTCGATCATCTTTTTGCATCGATCGACAGACACCTTACGTCGATCGATGCTGAACTGATTTTTTACCTTTTTCCTGCGCAGGTGCATGAACACGCGAGCCAAAGGAAAAACACTCGAGGCTTTTGTCCCTGAAATTGAAGCAACCTGCAGGAAAATCAAGAAGAAAGGAAAAGACAAACAGCGAGAGATGGCTGAGAATCCTGAAGCACCTCTGCAAAATATGACTCCCGAGGAGCAGAGGCAATTTGTGAATGAAGTACAACAGCTGAGAGCACAACTGCAAGCATCCCAGGCTACTCAGGCAGAACAAGCTGGAAGACTGGCAGAGTTGAACAACAGGCAGATTGGGGTTCCACAAAGGTCCATCTTGGATCAATTTTTTCCACAGCCAGCGAAGGTCGGATCCAGAGTTGGCATCGCTGCCAACAACTTTGAGCTAAAAGTGGAAATCGAGGTGAAGGGGATCGCCAACCACATGCAGCTGATGACGAAACATCTTGAGATGTTGGACAACCGACTGAGCAAAATCGCCAATACTCTCAGCAATCAGCATAAGCCAGGACAGTTGCCAAGTACGACAGAGGCGAACCCCGCAAAGGAGAAGCAAGAGAATGTAGTTACTCTGAGGTCTGGGACGAGCTACAAGGATCCCGAGACAGCTGTGGACGATTCCGGACAAGAAAAGGAGCAAAACTGTGCAGGACAGGGATCCACGTCGATCGACGCACCACCCGCATCGATCGACGCAGAAGAGAATGCCCCGTCGATCGATGCCACACTACGTCGATCTACGCCGAAGCCTATTCCGGGCACAGAGCTGAAGCAGTCTGAAGAGCAACCCCCTCCTATGCCATTCCCACTACAGTTTGCAAAGCTGAAAGATGACGAGAACATGCCCATGATCTTGGGGCATGAGTTTCTCGACACTAGCGCCGCTCTCATTGACTGTCGAGGCGGCGAGATCACACTCCGAGCAAACAACAAGAAGATCACCTTTGTGATTGACAGAAACAAAAAAAAGGAGAAGCGCAATCGAATATCCACTGCTGAAGAAAGAGATGAATCTGAGGATCTGATCAGCATTGGGACACATCCCTGAAGATCTAAGCTGGAGAACAGATTTCTCTTCTCTTCTCTTTCTGTTTTTCGATTTTAATCTAGAAATTAGATCTCTAATTTCTGTTTCCGCAGATTAAATCGGATTGCGTGGTTGAATTGGATTTTGGAATTCAAACGCAAAAGATCGGTACAGACACTACGGATTTACGGTAATCTCTCAATCCACAATTATGCATTAAATTCATAGGAGCATGCTAGGGTTTTGAGAATAATTAATTATGAGCAATATCCATAGATCGATCCGGTTCAGTTTGGTTTTGGTGATTCGGTTCACGGAAAAACCCTACACATTGATGGCCTCTAGTGCAGATTTCTGATGTAGCTTTCTGGGAGGAACTCATAACCAATTCCAAAAAACAAAATAAAACTTCAGCACTCGATTCTTCAGACTTCGCCACCTTCTTCCTTATACATTACCATGCCAACAAAAAAATGTGGGTGTTAATAAGAGTGTTCCAAAACACCAAAGAATCTGGCAAGGGAAAACTAGCCCCCAACTGGGAAGGTCCTTACAAGATCACTAAGATCGTAGGGCACGGGGCTCACAAGCTTGAAACCGCAGAACGAAGAGAACTGTCCAACAACTAGAATGTAAAATATTTAAAGAAGTACTACAACTAGTACACAAATATGCTTATTCTACCTTAACTCTTTACTTCATTTCAATTAGATTATCTTATCAAAATCATTACTAACTTGAGCGTCAGAGAGCATCGCCCACCCTGACTCGTCGACTTGTGCTTCTCAGCCCAACACTCATGCTCGATCTCGACATTGATCATGCCTACTATTCGAGATCGACCAGCACTAATTGCGGTTGGGCATCCATCGTGATCAAAACCGAACATGCATACAATTAAGAGAAATCAGGTGTCGATCAAAATGGATACCGAAACCACACGACTTGAGAGGAAAGCAACTAGCAAAATAAGCTACACATACGCAAACGAAGATGCACATAATATAAGAAGTAAAAATGCATCAAGGCAACAAAATCAATTCGAAAGAACGAAACAGTAAGACATTTGAGCAGTCAGAATCATCCCCTGAGTTGGGGCCCTTATCGATCGGTCCGCGATCGAACCGACCACCCTATGATCCCGAAGAGACCCGTCTCCCCGTGATCTGATGAACACCTGATCTTGGCCCCGGTCAATCCCAAGGACGAGGAGGGCTCCTGCCAAATCTCGACTGAAGAACCCATAATCTACCTAAATGTTGAAATCGGAATAAAAACACGAAAAATGTAAAGTCCGAAAAAGGAAGTCCCCCACAAAACAAAAAAAGAAGAAAAAGAAAATACGCTCGCAAACAAACGGAAGGGAAAAGACCTTGAATGAAACGATATTCTAAAGAAACTACCAAAATGGAAACAAGCGCCCTAACAACCCTAGCAAACACAACCGTCCAGGCGGTTACCTTCCGAAACAACATCACGAGGCACCTATCTATATTGATCGAATCATCTACGGCTAACAAACATCATGAAAATGCATGGATCGCAAAGTATGAACGATGATGAGAAACAAAAACCATACGAAGGACGCGAAGAACCCTAGTCTAAAGCAATAACCTAACGACTAGCAAAGCAAGCCAATGTCAAAAACTAGTTCCCAAAACAAGAACAACGGGCCAGACTTGAACACACATAGCAAATCAAACTCACATATCGATTCAGAGCAAGAACCAACGATTGACATAAATCACCGGACAAGACATAGATTAGGAACACCAAAAAATACCATATCAACGAAAAGAAGCACACCACATGATCAAGCCAATACATATCCCAAAACATATAGACCGAAAAGCCAATGACAAGCAAATAGAACGACACAGAAGGGAAATCTACACCACAACCAACATCGACAAATCGCAACAGGATTAAACCCTAACTACAAGATCAACCAATCGCCAGAGTTGAATCTAAACCTACGAAGCAGCACGCATGAGCGCCAGAAGCAGAAATAAAGTGGAGAGAAACAAGAGTCGGAGGACGAGCTTACCGATAGAAAGAGTGGAGCACGCACGAATAATCAACGGAGCAGCGATCGTCGGAACAGAAACCGTCAGAGCAACAATTGACGGAACAATAATCGTAGAGCAACGGTTGTCAAAAAATCAGATTGCAGAGAAAGAAAGAAAGAAGCAGTTAATCGGAAGTGTAAAAGAGAAATGTGGAACGATTTCACCATTTAAAATAAAAAACCGTTCAGCTTCTCGGATCTGACCTTAGAGTTTGCCATAATTACGGGCGTGCCACCGCAAGGGCGGAAAAATCAAATCCCACAAGTTTCGTGCTCGATATCGAGCACACTCGGTATATAATCTTCCTCGTAGTTGACCCGCTCACAAAAAATCCGAACTATTATCTAACACTGCAAGACAAACTCTGATGCAATCGGCACAATCAACAGGAACGTGGAGCTTCTTCCGGGAAACCCACAGGTGCCTTAAGATCTGCGTCCGCCAGCGCTCTCCGAAGCCTAGATAGAGTGCAAGCATGAGAGCAAGGCTACATGCAAAAAAAATTCCCCGGAATAATTCTGACCCGCGTGTATTCTGGACCCACGCATTGGCCCGCGGGGCGGCATCCCAGTGCCACCCGATATAGTCATATGCTTGCATTTCCAAGAAATACTCATACTAACACGGAGTCCCAGCTACCCCCTACAAGAGTTGCTCTCTCCGGAAGCACCTCTCGCCCTGAAAATAATTTCTTGGACGCCTCAAAATCCCGTGCTCTGTAATTCATTCTGATTGGAAGTTTTGATTCTAGAATCTATCTGCAATAGACCCAAGAATCAAAATGGACTATTGTTGGGGCCAGGCCCCAGAGGCCCAGGCCCAATGAGTTCAACGGCAGACACAACCGCTGACCCAAAATCACAAGCCCACCTAGAGTGAGGGAAGACCCAGAATCACCCAAGTCCAGAGGTGAACGCCGACCCATATAGCTCCTCGACACCGACCATGCGTAAGGATTGGCGACGAGGAGGATGTGGAACCCTAAGAAAGCCCGACAGCGCACGATCGTTGAAAACCCTAACAAACCCCAAAAAACCCGTAGTCACTTCAAAAATTGCGCTTGCTGAAAACTAGGGTTAGATCAACACTCTCCCCCTATCTTGTCTACAAATAGGGTGAGAACTCATTTTTGGTAACTTTTTCCATCACGCTGTAACGCTGCTGAAATCGCTCCAAAGTTTATGACTTTAATACGAATCTCACCTTGCACCATTCTTTTCGTTGTTATCGACTTTATTTCCTTATTATTTATCTATTATTTCATTCTCTGTCAACTACATCTCTTGTTGTTATTTGTTCTCTCTCACTTAATTCTATGGTTCCATTTATCTCGATAATATGAACCTCAACAAGTATCAATCGTTACGACTAATCAACTAAATAAGATTTTATAACTTACCAAAAAAAAAATTTCTTTAAGTATCTACTCGCGTTTTTAAATATGTTCATTGCAATTTATTTTATTTTTAATTTTAAGAACTTAATAAATAAAAGTATTCGTTCATACATCCAACACTAGCACACGCATTCTTGGACTGGGCCTCATACTATACCATTGATGGTTGATTTCATTTTTGGCTACGAATGCGGCTTATAAAATTTAGTCCAATTATTTATTTTATCATTATCACCGTCTTCATATCCAAATATTTTGTCGAATTCACAAATCTATCAAATACTCTACTTTAACAAATATATGGAACAATTTGTACCACCAATATTTTGCCTAATGGTTTAGTTGCACTCTCAACCAGATAACCCAAAATTGGTGTAGTGATTAAATACTACTCCCTCCGTCCCATTATATTAGGGACGGAGGAGTGTGCACAATAACCAATGTGCATTAGTGTAGAAGAATTAGTATTTTATTGATGAGTGGGAAAAAGATTACCTTTTTAGGAAATGAGACTAATAAATGGGACGGACCAAAAAAGAATATGAAACTAATATAATGGGACGGAGGGAATATCTGAAATGCAGTTGAAGATGTGAGTTGCATTTCAGATGTGAGGTGAAGTGGGCAACTTATAATTTAATTTTGGTATAATTAAAGATTTGCTTAATAAATACACATCAGATCTCTATTACCACTAATTCAGTATTATCTCAAACCCACAAAGTTACAAATCAAAACAAGCAGTTATTTTATCATCTTCATCTACCCCACGAAACAAATTAACCCTCCTTCACCTTCACCTCATCTCATCATATCATATTCATACATACATCATCATACCTGACACAAAATCAGTCTTCTTCTAAATTCTTCTCTCCATCAATCTGTAGTCATTGGTTGGCTCATACAGCACCTGAAACGAGCTTTTCTCACTGTGGTCATGATCTCCGTCTCTGCGGCCTCCAGCATCCTCACCACCTCGCTGAACGACGGCCTCACATCTGGATTACCATCCCAGCAAAGTGTCATTATCTGACTCAGAGCAGGGAGACAGTCGTTTGGGATCGTGGGCCTCACACCTTTGTTCACTACAGCAAATGCTGCCTGGACAGCAGTCATATTCTGGAATGGCAGCATTCCGGTGATGAGTTCCCACAGTACAATCCCAAAGCTATATACATCAACTTTCTGGGTATACGGCCTATGCTGGATCATTTCTCTGCAATTTCACCACCACAATGTACTATGAATGACTCGTACACTAAACTGGTCAATCAAAGTTAAACCTGACAACTATTATCAACAAGTTCAGAACATTAAATCCAATGCCCCCATAATAAATCTGTACAGTGCACCGACACAAACTTCATATTTCTATTCTAATCTACCAGGATATAAGATTCAAGCAATTGTCTGAACTGAAGGGCATTATTTGCCTTATTCTTCAGTCTCATACAAGTCAATATTTATTGTGTACTAAAATAGCTGGCGACAATATCACAATGCTTCCATAGCTTTCAATATATTTGATCACTGTAGATACATAAAACTCAATGTCATCCCTCAAGTCAACCATCACCACCAAATTTGTTATGGACTACCCAAGATGAAAAACAACAGAGAGCTCAATTTGCACTTCTACTTACTGATTGACTATGACGCTCCCTTGTCTCTATCAATTACTACAGTAACAATGCTAATCTAGAATTTACATACACAAACTAAACTGTCAAAATTTTCATCAAAATTGAATTACTAGTCCTGGTTGCATGAGCATTAATAAGACTCTGTGATTGTTCAACAAACAATTATGTTTGAGGGTAACATATAGGCTTGAAAAATATATATATCAGCTAGTTCAGCAACTTCTACTTAATCTTTGGGCACCAACTATTTCAAAGAAATCATGACTAATAACACCAATTGGCTGTTCCTTAAGGGTACCGGTACTCTAATCAAATCCAGATAGAATAACAGAATACAATAATAGCAAAGTCTATTCAAGGCAGTTCCTATTCTCTTCAATTAACTTCACGCCGCTAAATATTCCAGACATATAAAAAATAACACTCATTTTTTTTTTCAACTATAGCAATTCTGTTAATAAAAAAAAAAGGAAGAAGCTTTTTTGTGAAAAAATAAAAAAATCTCAGGCTTGGCAAATTACCAGTTTTACCTCAGTCAAATAAATACATTGATCCATCCCCATTTTCGATTTATTAATTTTAAAATTTCGTTTGGCCTATTGTTGATTGTGTGAGGACAAAAGTTTTTAGATAAGTATCATAATGTTGAATTCAAAACCACCAGAAACTGAAAATCTACCATAAATTCTAATAACAGCAGCAAAGATATCAACCAGTCCAGCACAGGATACACAGTGATAATGCAAAACACAGAAACTATTTTTGGCAATGGCAAGATATAATTAAACAAATGAGCTCTTCCAAAAACATGATCATAATGCATAATGGTCCATAAACATGCATTAAAAAAAAAGCACTCCAATTCCCATTAATATGATTGAATAATTGTCAAACATAAACAAAGCACCAGCTAATATGATCTTCCAAAGGGAGGAAAATCTCAATAAGAGTAATGAATGATGAGGCTGAGAAAATTAATAGATAATTCTAAGGGAAAAAAAGAGAGTGTTAATACATAGGGAGTCAATAGGTTAGGAGGGTGACATGTGCACTCATTGATGATTCAGAATCAAACAAATACCAGCTGAGACACTCGTCCAAGAAGACCATCACAATCATTATTCTGAACTCAAGATGCAAAAAGCATGTGTACCACCATGAACTTCATATTTCTATTCTAATCTTCCAAGGCATATAAGATTAAAAGCAATAGCTTGAAGGAAATTAATAGCCGTATTATTCACAAGATAAATGGTAAATCCTTAAGAGTCTCATACAATTTAATAATTATTATATACTCAAAAAGCTGGAAACAAGTATATCATTCTATTTCTATAGTTTTCAATAGATTTTATCACTAGAGATTCATAAAATGAACTGTCATTCACAAAGTCAAGTAAGGGGTGAGCATGAGTCAAGCCAGTTCACGAGCTACTCGGGATTGGCTCGAAAAAAACTCGAAATCGACCTGAAAATTTGAACATGATTGAGTCAAGCTTGAGCTCAAGTTTGTACATACTTGGCTGGACTTAGTACGTGAGCACCCCTAAATTCGAGCATCTCCATCAAATCCTGATAAACTACCCCAAGATACTCAGACACTGAAAAGCACAGCGTGCACTTTTGGACTAAATCTCAATACTACCTTGTCTCTATCAATTTCTACAGTAACAACACCAATCTATAATTCACATACAGAACCTGAGAGCTTAAATGACCACATTAACATCACAAGTGAACCACTGGTATTGATTGCCTGAGCATTGACTTTCGTGATTGTTCTCCAATAATTTTGACTGAGAGCACTACAAAGATGCTAGAAAAAAATCAGAGTTCATACAGCAACTTCTACTTAGTCTGCAGGCAGCAGTATACCAGAGAAATCATGCCTAACAACTCCTGATCAGCTGTTCCTCGAGGGTATTCTGACCAAATCCAGATTGAAAACAGAATAATTATAGCAAAGTCTAGGCATCACAGTATTCCACTTGATTGACTTCACATCCCTAAAACATCAAGGCATTTTAAAAAAAAGAACATTCAAATTTTTCCAACTGCAGCAATTTCTATTTAATTCCTTTTTTTTATCAAAAAAGAACTATAAGTAATGGTAACATCTATCTGTCACAGATAAACTATCAGTTTTACCTCAGTCAATAAAAGCAATTGCTCATCCCAGTTTCAATTTGATATTTTGGTCAATTATTGATAGTCTGAGAATACACAAGTATTTAGAAAAGCATCATTCGAATCCAAACCCACCAATAGGTTGGAGTGAGAGTATGACACTCTAAATATACAGTAATTTTTAACAGTGGTAGCAAAGATATCAATCATTCTAGAATCTAACACCGGATACACATTACAGAGTGTGAAGGAGACTATTATTGACAAATAATGAAACTATTTTTGGCTATGGTAAGATGCAATTAAATAAATGAACTCTTCTGAAATATAATCATAAATGCATAGTGGGCCAAATACATGCAAAAGCACACTCCCATTCCCATGGAATGATAGATTGATTGCCCAACACAAAGACATACACAAAACACAAGATAACATCATCTTTATAGAGAAGGAAAAGTTCAATAAGAGCATTGAAAATATCAAGCTGAGAAAAAAAAAATTATAATTCTCAAGTAAAGACAGGTGTGCCACTACACAGGAACAGTTTAGGAGGATATAAAGTTAACAAAATTCAAAGAACATAAGTATATAGTCATTCAGCTTTAAGGGAAGGCAAAATACACTTACGGGGCCATCCATCGGTATGTGCCTGTTTCTGGTGTCATTCCTTCTGTCTGCACTTCAATACGAGCCACACCAAAATCAGCAATCTTAATCGACTTGTCAGCAGCAATTAGAAGATTGTCAGACTTCAAGTCCCGATGAATCAAATTTAAACCATGTACATATGCCATCCCTCTTGCAACATCTAAGGCCTGCTTTACAGCCAACTTCAAGGGCACTGAACGATTCTGACGTTTTGTCAAGAACTGGCGCACCGACCCTCCCTTGGCATATTCAGTCACGATACACCAGACCATAGGTTTTCGGCATGCACCAATAAAACGAACAATATTCGGGTGCTTTAGTGTAGCCAACATCATCACTTCTTGTTGGAATTGCTGTTCCATTAAGTGTGCCCTCTCTACATCATTCTCTGGCTTCTCCAAAAGCTTAATTGCAACATCCTCACCATTATATGTGCCTTTGTAGAGCTTTCCAAATGCACCCTGAGCAAACGCAGGCCCCATGTTGAGCTTCCTCAAGTCAATTGTCCACTCATCATAGTTACCAAGTCCCTCGGTAGGATATCGAGGATCCATCAAAGCTCGAGCTAGAGCATCATCACTCAGCCCATGAGAAACTCTCCCATGGTTGACACTGGCAGCAACAGAGTAGTCTTTGACATGCCTAAGGCCATTGTGACCCAAGATACGAGTGTGGGAATCATTGGATCCAACACTGCTGTTGTCTACGGACATGGCAACAGATCCTCCACCATTGCTCATCTGCATGCTCCCAAAACTTTCGGTTGACATATTTGATCCCTCATTGAGCTTGCGGTAGAAATGAGAGAAATCATAATTATCGTGGTTGTTGTTAAGGCCTATAATTCCAGTAAACTTAGGACCCTCCAACATTTTTTGGTGTTTTTATTGCAGAACAGAACCTTGATAATCCTCTTATACTTCCTGCATTAGTATGTCCAACCTCAACCGCACAACCTAAACCTTAAGCAAAAATAAAAAGCAAACGAAATTTTACCAATTTAACAAATTCATACTAAAAATAAAACCTTCCACTAAAAATCAAAGATGCACACAAATCAAACCCCATAACATAGACTAGAAGCCACAATGTTTCAAATAAATAGCTCAAGAGAATCTCAAATTAGACCTAAAAATAGAGGAGAATTTATTCATACTCATCGCACTTGATGAAATTCCTCAAAGAATTGGTATTCTAAACGAAGTCAAGCAATTAAGCCCTAGTTCCTCCATATATATCCCCTTTCCTATGAGTCAATTGTGTTGATATATTACAGCCGACAGAAATCATTTTACCATGAATTTCCACTTCCAATCAAATCAAAAGAAATAGGCACTCGAAATCCAGCGAACACACCAGAAACACTCAAGCCTTTAAACAGAAACTTAAAACCCCCAATAAGAAACATCAGCCGAAATGTTCCCCGTCAAATAAAACCCCGTAAAACAAACACAGAAAGAGAAAGCTTCATAAAGCCTAAGATTTGCAAAAATCTTCAGTGATCCGAGGGGAAATCAGAGAAATGAAGAGAAGAACGCACCACGATCGAGCGGCGAAAGCCTTTACTTTTTCTGGAGAGCTTCAGATAATCCCTATAGAACTCTAATGGAGCTCGGTGAATTTACAACACTGCCCCTCCTCCGCCCGATCGTCACAAGGTTTCTAAGCTGTACACAAGAAGCACGCGGCGGCACGGAGTGAAAATGACGACGCCCGAAAGGGACAATTGTAGAGAGAGAAAGATGCGGGAGTGAGAGACGTAGAAGATAGAGAGAGAGAGAGAGGAAAGGAAAGGAGATGAAAATGAATGGAAGGTATGAGCACGGCTCAGAGTCTTGGTCTCCTTTTCATTCTTTCTTTTGCACTTTTTTTTTCTTCTTCTTCATTTCTTTTATTTATTTGATTTAATTTAATATTTTCTTCTACCTTCACTAAACTAAGCTGGGAGGAATCAGGTGTGTCCGGTAGCACGGGGGCTATCGCGCACCCACGCGTTATCTGGGCCCCCACGTGGCGGCAGATAACGTAGGAGCCATTGGATGCTAAGACAAGAGGGGTAATCGTGGGGCCCACATGAACATAACACGCGCCTGTCAATAGTCTACTCGGACGGTCATTTTGACTGTGCCCATTTTGGAGAATACAACTAAGGTTGCGTTACGTACACCCGTCTAGAAGCCAGAAATTTTGACAAGCAATTTTTAACCAGTGAATGTTTTTTACTCTGTATAGATATGGCTAATGGCTATATATTTGATTGGGAAAATTATAAAAAATACCTTAAAGTATTATTCAACTAAAAAAAATATTTTGTTGTTTCCTATTTTCTGAATTATATTTTAATATTTCACTTTGTCAATTAAAAATATCTCCATTATAAAAAAATATATCAATATTTCTTTTATTACTGAATATACTCTAATGTTAGGGTTTTTTTCAATTAAAAATAACTTCATATACAATATAGAGTATGATTATAATGACATAAAATATTTATGAATATAATTAAATATATTTTTTAATAATTACTATATATATATATATAATCTTAATAATTTCTTTTATACTACAAAATAAAATACTTATATTATGTATTTGATTCGCACGTTAGATAGGAGTTGTGATCATATGTTAACCACTTCCCAGATTACTTTTTACCTCGCTGGTGGTGCATTATCTAGACAAGCTTACTATATTGTAATGCAGTACATTATCTTCGCAATGTACCTGATTTTGCCTAGATAATGTAGTAAGCTTGTCTAGATAAATGCACCGCCAGCGAGGTAACAGGTAACATCTGGGAAGTGGTTAACATATTAATGCATCCCCGTTAGATAGTTATATATATATATAAAAATAAATATATTACGTGAACAGTTTATAGTCCAAAAATATGTGAGACGCAGCAAATAGCAAATACGGAACTTCAAAATGTGATAGTCAATGATTGGTGCACATGTTTCAGAAGTTGGAGCTAGCTCTAGTCCCACTAATCATAACATAAACTTACTCTTGAAGCGCTGAGTGATACCACCACACAGTAGAAGAGGATGTTATCGGCTATCAAAACATCGACGCATATACAAACATAAAACTACACAGAATGTGAACCCAAAAAAAAAAATTAATAATAATCTTGGTAATTTAACAAAGGGCAACTATTCATTTAGTTGCTGTAATCAGGTAACTGCCGCCTATTTTAGGCTTATACAAATTGTCACTGCCTAGAAGCTTAAAATAATTGCCCTGCAACTGAAACAAGAATAGGCAAATGCAAGAAAGGAGAAAATAACACTAAAACACCCAGGCATGCGAGGCCTCTAATCCTCCTATGCCTAAAACTAAATTCTTAAAGAGAAACAATTAAGCAACAAATGAACAAAACCCACTGAGGAGGGACAGAGATAGAGAGAACACAAGTATAAGGATTCAGCCTCTTTCTCACCTACGAGTCACAAATAATAACCCAGGACTCAACACACAGGAAATGAGACATTTATCTAGGGGCAGAGATGCAGCGCAAGCAATGACAGAAAGCATGGGAATGTCACCTCAACTATCCCATTCAGCAACTTCCTACGCCGATTCTGAAGTAATGCTATCGTCTCAAGAATAGAGCTACTCCATATCTTTCTTCGAGAGGCATTTCACACCATCTATATGCAGAGTGTCAGTCATGTTATCTGACAACTGATTTATTGATTCAGAAGCAAGAGTAGCTGTTGTATTTCCAGTAGAACTGGCTCTCTGTTTTGCCTTCCTGTCCAGCAAGGCTTTCTCTCGCTCATCATAAAAGTTGAAATCATCAAGAAGGGAGGTGTCGGCATCATGATTCTTGAAGATCGTCAACATTTCAATTCCCTGTTCCAGTTTCACCTAAAAAAAAGTGAAATGTCTCCAAGTCAGTCATGCACCAATGCACAGAAATCAAGATGAATCAAATGGTAAATAAACTCAAAATCATTAGCCTCCAACAGGTAGGAAGATCTTCATGTACGGCGGGCTGAGCTAAACTCCAAACTAGTTTCAACCCCAACCTAAAGCCCGTTTAACACCGCTGCTACATGTCAAGGTGCAATGGGCACATCCCTTAATTTACGAGTTAATATAAAGCTATTGAGTTACTTTCCTTTACCGGAAGTAAGTATATAAACTCATGTCCTCTGACATATTGGGGCTAGAGATAGTTTTGGTCCAGCAAACTTGAGCATTAAAAGTAAAACACTTTATAATCGAGCAAAATATTTCAGAAGATAGCAAAACCTCTTGCGAATCTCGACTGTGAGTCACAGGCTTGTTGTCATTATTTTCAAGAAGTAGGTGACGGAAGCGACTGTTGGGTACATCTTTGATAATATGCCATTTGACAGGAAACTGACCACTCCACCTATCCTGCTGCCAGTAATCAGCATCATTGTCAAAGTCAACAGGTCCAACCATCTCAGCAACCCCACAAAACTGTCCACTAGCATTGACCTGCGTATCATCACACTTGTTACAAGAGCTAGTATACAAAAATGGTAGCAATCTATTAGTAACACAAGTTCCAATACCAAGAAGTTTGGTTTCACAATGCTACCACTAGTTATTCAAAATGCCACGCAATTATTTAGCAAAATATGTGGTTTGTAGTTCTTTTAAATCATGGAATTCTCTTCGAGAAGATAGCAGAGATAATATTTCAAACAATTATTATCAATTAATAAGTCTAAGAAACTAAAAAGAACCAGATCAACTTCCTTATTGGCGATTAGATTAAACTGAGAGGGAACACATGGGTCTTACAGAGAAAAAGAGGAAGAGTGGACAGACGCCCTCCATTTCCTTTGCTTCATGATACGCAGCATCCAATTTTCGGTTTCCGAGTGGTGTGCTGGCCCAAATATTGTACTTAATACTTTTATGGATATTGTCCTCGCTAAAGGACTTGATAACAAAGAATTTTGCACGTTCATAATTGGTTGGGAAATCTGGGGAGTTGAAATGTTGGACATGAAACCTCGAAGTAGATTCAACATCTTTAATACTAGCAGATGATCTGTCTTCGAGGGAATTCTTGCTAGTGGGCTTTGAAGCCCTAGGTCCACGATTCCGATCACCAGACATACCAAGGGTATCTGCAGATATATTGACAGTGTCCCGATCCTTTTCATGTCTTCCACCTTTGTCACCAGTAAATCGAGTCCGGTAGGAACTAGACCCAAAAGTGTTCTGGTAAGTGCCACTGTGGGCGAAGTGTCTAGCTGAAGCGTTCACTGTTAAACCAAAACCCTGATATGGTGCCTGTTAAATAACAGCAATCCAGAAACAGTGAGGATTTAATAAACTGGATGCTTCAAAATGTTTAGAAGACAATTTTCAATTGATCAAAAATCACTATAATGCGTAGATTGTCCACAAGAGATATTAGCATTATGCCATTATCCAATAAACAAGGGATAAGAAAAAAAAAATTTTATGGCAATACCTGCATCAACAGAACTTAACAGATGGAATGCAAAAGAAGATAAATGTTTTAGAAGTGTAGCATGAATTGGAGGTGCGAAAATTGAATAGAAACAAACTGAAAGTATGGGAGCAAAAATAATAGAAACAGAGAGCCTATCGCCACCTGTTTTACAATTACATGCCAAACACGCTATGGAAGGAAGAAAATGAAATATCACTGCACAGTCTTAATAGAAAGTTCACGACTGTTCTTTTCACCCTCGAAGTGATATGCCATCCATCTTAATAACAAACCTAACAGATTTTAAGAACTTTCTAGGAAGAAATAATCTCTCACCGCTCGAAGATAATGAAACACAATGTGAAATAAAGGAAAACCAGTTTTTACTACTCTCCTGAGTCCTGAGTGTATGTGGGTGGCTGTGCAAGAATGTATAATTTTTCTACACATTGCGTATATTTTGTCAAAAACATTAAACAAACCTGTGCAACATTTTGCTCATACGATCCAAGTATGCCAACAGGTTGAGGGTACACATTTCCAGAAGTTAATGGAGAGATGAACCTGCTAGTATCTAAGGAACTCGAGCGGCTTGGCAATGAATCGCTGGATCCAAACTCACCAGGGAAACTGTAAAGACCATGGCCACTATTCCCAGAAATATCGCCACCACTAAAAGATCCAAATGGTAGATAGTAACCTGATCCTGGCCCAAAAAATGCATTATCAATAAGATTTTCTTGGCTGCTACCTCCTGATGGCATTAATTCAGTCTGTGATGCTGGAAGTGCTGAAGAAACATGGGGTGGGCCAGGTGAAACTGCTGGCTGGTAGTAAGGGGGAGTCACAGGCATTTGGTGCGGAGAGAACAGTTGCCCATCAATCATAATTGGAGATATAGGGCTAGCAAGTGGAGAAAACTGTCCATATGCCATCTGGGAGTCAAAGCCATAGCTTGGTGGAAAGAAAAGTGAAGAATTGTCATTGTACATTGCCTGCAACAAGATTAAAACATAGCTAAGTGCCTCTACTGTTCAATCAATAAGAAAATATATGTATGACAAAAGTATTTATACTTACTGGAGGTATGACATGCAAGTTGTTGACATTAACATAATTAGAATGTTCATCCCAGTTACCACTGCCATTTTCATAACCTAAAAGAAAACAAGGTCAGAGGAAAAATCATATTCACAAAGCTGTAACATAAACATGAATGGAGTTATGGACAGACTCAAATTTGACATTCTTAGGTTAACACCTGACCGACATCCAAATTTCTTTACACATTTCCTTTTATGTGGGCATATGGGGTGGGAGAAGCAATGGAGTGTGCTAAATACGGAATGGTGTGATGACTAATTTTGACAAAAACACAGAACTGCTAGGAATCTTTGCTAGTTTTCTTTTATTTTGTTTCATATGCTAGCAGAAACCATGCCAGGGAAAAAAATAAATTTGGCAGGAATATCAAATCATAATGGCAAATCTGCTACGCTTAAAATATGAGCCGCTAACCTAGTTCACATTTGAAGATCTGAATGCACAATAGATCAGGAAACTGCCAATTGGATCGCTATGAGTACATTAATAAACATCGTGGATTTCCCAGCATGCTAGTATAATTATCCTGCTATAATCATGCAATCACTATCAGTAACCCTTGATCAGGAAACTGCCAATTGGATCGCTATGAGTACATTAATAAACATCGTGCATTTCCCAGCAAAATGCTAGTATAATTATCCGGCTATAATTATGCAATCACTATCAGTAACCCTGGAGTACATAATAAAGATGCGAGCTCCACATCAGGTTATGACTTTCTAGGCATGATAATCAATGAAAGTGAGACCCAGAGATTGTGAAATCATCATTGAAGGAAAAACTTGATTGTTTGTAGAAACAACTAATAATTTGAATAGTATTGCAGAAAAAGTTGCCAATAGTTTGTCACATGACTACCTCCAAAATAGTAACTCTGATCTTGAGGAGTATACGCATTGTATGGGTGCACAGCAAAAAGAGTCCCACTTGTTTCTGAAGTGGCAGGCTGATCTTTGGAAGTTCTTGAAGCCCCTGAAATGGCAGTATCTGGAGAAGGATTTGCAGAAACAATCCTTTCACCTTTTGGTGAGGGATGCTGGTAACAGGTTGAAAGAGAAGAAGAAATGGAGCACGTCAGCTATGCTAATAAAGCCATATGGATTTAAAGGCACATAACCTAATAAAGGATCAAACTACTGAAAAAAGAGACCTGTTCAGGCAGATTATGTATCTCAACAGCACGGTCACCTGAATCCAATAAAATTGTCATAGAAAACAGAAAACTTGCCATTAATATCCACAATATGGAAGTTAATGAGTTCAAACTAATAATAGTGAACAGAAAACAGAAACATATTGATACTTATGGCCAATCATATATCATAATTTGGTTATTTCATAAAGGACCCATCTTCCTCAGGATGGCGAGGGGGGGAACATGAAAGGCCCAAACCTAAAATAAATCCGGCAAGCAAGATTCCATTTTATGAAGTAAAAGGTCAGCAGCATGTCATCGTTTTCCTTCAAATATATGATAAGACAGCAAAGGCTGATACCTAATGCAAGATACTATGAAATAAACAAGTTAGTGGGAACAATTAAAAGGGAAAAATGATCCCACAACAATTCACTGTCATCTGATTTGGAACCAAAATCGTTCGTAGCTGTTTTATATTTCAAAGTATAAACTTCATTAACCATGTTTTAAGCCCCTAGAAATAGAGAGATTCTCCCAGAAACAATATGGGCTCCTATAGATCAATTCAGATTTCCTCCGGAGCCAATTTTAAGAAAATAAAAATTAATAGAAGATGGTATATAAAAATAAACTAGCTCCAATATCCTAAATCAAAACCCTAAGAACTGAATCTGAAAAACGCAAATAAAAAAGGAATTCCAAAATTTAAACACTCAGCCGCCCCATAATCAACAACCAAATGCTTCTCAGAGAATGCGCAACATAATCCGAGGGCATCACGCAACGTATGCACGAGAATTGCAATCACAAAAAAGTAAACTCAAATAAATCAGCACAGTCAATTCAAAGCTGATAACGAACCAGGAGTTTGGATGGGAGCGAAACGATCCAGGCTCTGTTGATTACCGTCTTCCATTGAACTCAATCAAATTTACTTAAGATCAATCAAATAAATAATCGAACAAAAAGCAGCCACTGAGGATTCAGATCTACCGGAACTGAATTACCCAATCGAAGATCCAATTAGACGAATCGAATTACTTGAATCGAGTATATCAATCTGTACGCGAAAAAAGCCCTCTCCTTCCACAAACAACTGAAATCTGTTCTCAATTTTGCTGAGGCATCAAGAAAATGCCAAAAATTGCTTCGCGGGAGGGTTTGAAAACAAACAGTCACGAAAGGGTTTTAGAGAGCCATATTTTTTTATTTTTTTTTTTTTGAGAAAAGAGAGCCATATTTACATACATATAATAAAAATTACAATTAATAATATATAATATGCATGCATACAATTATGTAAATTTCTGTTTTATAAAAAAAATAAAATTGGCTTTTGCTTCTTTTCTTTTTTTTTCTTTGTAGAGTTTAATAGTATTAACTGGTATTTCCTTCTTTTTTTTTGGACTTCCCTTTTTACCCCCTCCACTATGAGCACATTCAAGGGAACACCCACCCCAATAACCAAAATAGGGGAAAACAATAATAGTATTATTAATTTAAAATTTAAAAAATAATTTAATTATGGTAAATTCTCGGATGAGACGGTCTCATCATTTTTATTATGAAATGAATTTAATAATGTATTTAATTTATTGAAATGATGTATTTCTTTATTGCAAATTATATATTTCTTTATTGCAAATAATGTATTAATTTTTTACACATAAAAAATTAATATATTAAAAAAATAAAATAATGTATTTAACTTATTAAAATGATATATTAAAACCCCGTTTCATAAAAAAAATTGTAAGACCGTCTCTAAGGAGACCAATTCTTTAATTATCATTCAGATTTATTAAATTTTTTTAAGCGACTTGGCCCTATTTAGTTTGTTGAAACTTCTCCACTTACAACTAAGAAGATAAAGTCATTTATTTTATGGGACAAAGCACGGTATACCAACCTTACATGAAGTTATTAATTTTATGTCGCGACAAATGGTTTGAATGCTCTTATATTAATTATATACTCTCTCTATTCAACTTCAATTGTCTCTCTTTTTTTTCCTTTATATTTAATTTGTCTTCTTACTTAAAATGAAATAATAATCACAATTACTTATAAAATATTAATTTCCTCTATTTTTATTCATATTGGTTATTATACTTAATTTCTGTTATAAATGAGGATTACAGAATCTGAGATACACAAGAGAAAGCCGGTGAAAGTACACAAACAAATCACGGAAAACAACTAAAGAAATGGACTGAAAAAAGTTGCAGCCGAGTCGAGAGGATCTCTTCCCGCAAGACAGATTACGCCTCCGTAGTGCTCGGAAACAGGCGGTCTGTCCCCAAAGGTAAAACGGCTTCGTCTCGGTCGAGGCAGCACCGCAGTCGACAGAGCTCCGGCGAACAGGAGTGGAGCAGAACAGAGTTGGCAGAACTCAGGTGAAATGCAACAAAAGTATGCTCAGGTGAAATGCAACAAAGCTATATGCGGAAGTGTTTGTGTTGCTGCCTGGGGATGCCTATTTATAGGCAGTCCACCACCTGGGGAGCGTGCTGGAGACTTGATGACAGACGGCGGTTACGACGCGTGTCTCCTGGATCGGACGGTTACGGCGCGTACGTCTCGGGAACGTGCTGTTTGAATTGCAGCACGTTTTGTAACCCCCGCAGACACGTCAATGCGCACGTGTGCTGACTCGACAGCCACGTCGCAGGCCACGTGTGCATCTGTGTTGACTGGACCTGACCCAGTCACTTGACCCATTCCGATGAGCCCATCAGGCTTGTTTCTGTTGACCAAAAAGATAAGGTCGTAACGGGCCAAGGCCCAAGGACCACCCAAAGACCAATTGCCAAGAACTAAGAACCAAGAACCAAGAACCGGGGCTCGGGGCTCGGGTCTCGGGTCACGGGTCACGGGCGCGGGCTCGGCCTGCGGCCTCGCAGAGGCCGAAGGCCGAGGCGAGGCGAGGCGGGCGGCGGCGGCGCGCGTGGGCACACGGCGGGCACGTTATACAACGTCCCTAGCACACTCAGTTATTACACCATATCAGTGTAAATGTATTTAAACCTGTTAAGACAAGGTTATTTTCCCAATGTGGGATGTCATAATTATTACATGTCTTGTCTTAATTAACCATGTAATAATGACGCCACGTGTCACCTTCGCGGATCAATTTCTCACTCACCGAAATACGGATTTGAGAAAATAAATATACCACGATTATCTACTCACAACGTAGATCGATTCTGTAATATTTAATTTTCACAAAATTAAATATTTATTTCCGGAATATTTATTTAAATATCTCCATTTCCAACAATCCCCCCCATGAGTGGAAATGCCCAATGCATGAAATGCAGAGCCAACTCCGTCCTCGAGAAACGTTAATGCACACGAAGAGGTAGCTTGTGGCTTTGAACCTTTCATCTTCAACATCATCGGATACACTGGTGGCTTAGTGGTAAACACCTTGAACTAACCCTCCGTCGTGTGTACCAAGACAACGACATTGAAACACCAACGTTTCAAAACTCCATCCGTTCTCACATTTGTTTCCATTACGGGCCATGGAAAACCCCTTTGGATTCATAAGTGTTCATTTGAAGCGGCCCTCACTTCCACTTATATAGGTGACTTCCTATTTAAGAGTATCCTGCCGTACTCAACCACTGCGTGGTTTTCAGGAGTCATTAAAAGTCGATTGACTTAACCTATACCACGTGCAGGCTCAAAACACCTAGGTTTGCTCACTTAGGGAAGGGAAGAATTAGGTGTTTACACTAGAACTTATATAGCTTAGTTTTCCCATTGAACCTAGTTCTTGGGATCTCCAATCACCTAGGTTGGGTGTCCACTATACTCGTCCTAAATTGTGGATTTTAGTCCCATTCCCTCTAGCAACTTGTACATTTGATCTCGGTTTAACCCTTTGGTTAGCGGATCCGCTAGGTTATCTATTGACTTCACATATTCAATAGAGATAACCCCATTCGAGATCAATTGCCTAACAGTATTATGTCGACGACGAATATGTCTCGACTTACCGTTATACGTGTTGTTCAGTGCCTGACCAATAGCTGCTTGGCTGTCGCAGTGAATCATCAATGAGGGCACTGGTTTGCTCCAACAAGGAATATCTTCAAGGAAGTGACGAAGCCATTCTGCTTCTTCACCAGCTTTATCTAAAGCTATGAACTCAGATTCCTTTGTGGAGCGGGCTATGCACGTTTGCTTCGTAGACTTCCACGAGACTGCCCCCCCACCGATCGTAAACATATATCCACTCGTGGAATGTGAATCATTCGTGTCGGAGATCCAATTGGCATCACAGTACCCTTCGAGTACAGGAGGAAACCTTGTGTAGTGTAGCCCTACATTAAGAGTATATTTTAAGTATCTCAAAACTCTCACAAGAGCTTTCCAATGTTCTTTACCTGGATTGCTCGTGTATCTACTCAGTTTGTTCACCGAGTAAGCAAGATCTGGTCGAGTACAGTTAGTCAGATACATTAGACTACCAATGACCTTTGCATACTCCTCTTGAGCTACAGGGTCACCTCGGTTCTTGCTAAGATGAACATTGAGTTCCAGAGGTGTTTTTGCTGGTGAACTATCATAAGCATTGAATTTTCTAAGCACTTTCTCGACATAGTGAGATTGTGACAGAACAATTCCACCAGCTCTTCTCATGATTTTGATCCCGAGGATCACATCAGCTACACCCATGTCTTTCATGTCGAAGTTTCGCTTCAACATTCTTTTAGTATCAATGATTACTTGTTGACTATTCCCCATAATCAACATTTCATCTACATAAAGGCATACAATAACAAAGGAGCTAGAGGTACCTTTATAGTAGACACACTTGTCACACTCGTTGTACTTGAACCCGTTTGCCAACATTGCATTGTCAAACCTTATATGCCACTGCTTGGGCGCTTGTTTTAGACCGTACAAGGATCTTATCAATTTACAGACCTTCTTTTCTTGACCGTGTACTACAAACCCGTCAGGTTGATCCATGTAGATTTCTTCCTCTAATTCACCGTTTAAGAAAGCAGTTTTCACATCCATTTGGTGAATCTCTAGATTGTGCAGCGCAGCAATTGCGAGAAGCACTCTAATAGACGTGATTCGAGTTACAGGTGAATAGGTGTCAAAGAAATCATCTCCCTCTCTCTGTCGAAAGCCTTTTGCCACAAGACGGGCTTTATACTTATCGCAGAGCCATCGGCTTTGTACTTCCTTTTTAGGATCCACTTGCATCCTAAGGGCTTGCACCCTTTCGGAAGATCAATCAGAATCCAAGTATGATTATGCATTATGGATTCAATCTCACTGTTGATCGCTTCTTGCCAGAGAGAAGCGTCTGGTCGAGCTAGAGCTTCCTTAATAGTTTTCGGTTCGTCATCCAACATATAAGTAATGAAGTCGGGACCAAAACTTTTAGCAGTCCTAGCTCTTTGGCTACGTCTCGGTTCTTCCTCAATTGGATCAGAACTAGTAGCCTCCTCGTGTGTTCTCTTTCGAGAAACTTGAGGTTCATCCTCTTTTCTTTTGTTCGGATAAATATCTTCAAAGAATATAGCATTCCTTGATTTTATCGTCGTTCCTACAGTCACATTCGGGTTCTCCGACTTGTGCACTAGGAAACGATAAGCTGCACTGTTAAGTGCATAGCCAATGAAGATACAATCAATTGTCTTAGGACCGATTGCAACTTGTTTGGGCGGAGGCACTTCAACCTTCGCTAAACAACCCCAAACTTTGAGGTATTTGTAGGAAGGTTTTCTACCTTTCCACATCTCATATGGGGTAACATCTTTTCCTTTAAGAGGAATTTTGTTCAAGATGTAGTTGGCTGTTAAGACAGCTTCACCCCACATGTTTTCGGGCAAACCCGAACTGATCAGTAGAGCATTCATCATCTCTTTTAGGGTCCGATTCTTTCTCTCGGCCACACCATTTGACTGAGGGAGTACGGAGCAGTCGTTTGATGAATTATGCCCGAAGCAGCACAAAGTTCTTCAAACGGAGCGACATACTCTCCACCTCGATCGCTTCGAATCATCTTGATTCGAGTGCTCAACTGATTCTCTGCTTCTATTTTATAATTTTTGAAAGCCTTTATCGCTTCATCTTTACTTCGAAGTAAATAAAGATAGCAATATCTTGTGCAATCATCAATAAAAGTTATGAAGAACTTCTTTCCACCTCTAGTTTGCACAAACTTTAGATCACACAAATCGGTGTGAATTAACTCTAGAGGCATAGTGCTCCGTTCGACTGGTTGAAATGGTAACTTCGCCATTTTCGCTTCAACACAAACTTCACATCTTGTTTGTTTAAAATCAGTCACTTTCAACAAGTTTAGATTCATTAATCTTTTTATAGCATTTAGATTTACATGTCCTAATCTAATATGCCATAAATCAGAGCACTCAATCAAGTAAGCAGAAGAAGATTCACTTTTATTGATAACTTTTTCGGCTTGGCGCCGTGCCATTACATTCATTTTGAAAAGTCCATTGGCAAGGTAACCCCGGCCAAGGAACTTTCCAAACTTGGAAAAAATAAACTTTTCAGACTCGAAAACAAGTTTAAAACCATTGTTTACAAGAAGTGAGCCTGACACTAGATTCTTCCGGATGTCCGGGACATGCAGCACATCCTTCAAGGTGAGGTCCTTTCCGCTTGTGAGCTTTAGGACCACGATTCCAACACCAGCCACATCAGACGAGGCTTGGTTGCCCATGTGAAGCTTTCTTCCTTCAACAGCTTTGTAGGAAGAGAAGACATTCCTCTCGGATGCTACGTGACAAGTTGCACCCGTATCCACAAACCACTCCCTCGGGTTGTCCACATGGTTGACTTCAGACACAACCGCGCACAGATCGTCTTCCCAATCATTATCAGGTTCGACGTTGAAGTTGTGCATCTTTCCTTTGCCCCTGCCATTAGCTTTGGGCTTCTTGCACTGATTAGCCATGTGGCCAGGCTTGCCACAGTTGTAGCAGTCACCCTTGAACTTAGGCTCTTTGATCACAATGCCCTTGTTCGTTTGGGTAGGCCTTGATTGGGTAGGCCTCTTGCGCTTCTTTGATGGACCACCACGCTCCATCAAATTAGCCTTAGCCTCCACAGACCTTAGTCTTGGATCGGGCCTTCGATTGTCTTCTTCAATCCGAAGTTTGACAATCAAATCTTCAAGAGTCATAGCCTTTTGCTTGTGCATAAGGTAACTCTTGAAGTCCTTCCAAGAAGGGGGTAGCTTTTCTATGACCGCAGCCACATTAAAAGCATCGGGAAGCATCATCCCTTCGGCTTGAACGTTGTGCAAGATCAATTGAAACTCTTGCACTTGTTCTACAACCGATCTATTGTCGACCATCTGGTACGACAAATACTTGGCCACGGCGTACTTTTTAGTACCCACGTCCTCTGTTTGGTACTTTCTCTCTAACATTTCCCACAGCTCTTTAGATGTTTCTACATTTGCGTACACCGCATACAACGGATCAACTAAAGCATTTAAAATGAAATTTTGACATAAAAAATCTCTGTGGCACCAGTTGTCGAAGGCGACACGCTTCTGGCGGTCCGGCTCGTCATCAGCACACTCGAGCTTGTCCTCCTTAAGGTAGTTGGCGAGCCCCAAGGTAGTGAGGTAGAACAACATCTTTTGCCTCCAAGTCTTGAAATCAACTCCGGTGAACTTGGAGGGTTTCTCCGCTTGAGCATTAGGAGGAAGCCTAGGAGAAGTCGGATCATAGCCAGGCACCAGTTGTTGTTGTTTCCGCCACTGGTGTTGTTTCCGCTATCATTCCCGGAAGTTGCCATCTCAGATAAATGGTAATCTGTCTTGCGATTGTTATAAATGAGGATTACAGAATCTGAGATACACAAGAGAAAGCCGGTGAAAGTACACAAACAAATCACGGAAAACAACTAAAGAAATGGACTGAAAAAGTTGCAGCCGAGTCGAGAGGATCTCTTCCCGCAAGACAGATTACGCCTCCGCAGTGCTCGGAAACAGGCGGTCTGTCCCCAAAGGTAAAATGGCTTCGTCTCGATCGAGGCAGCACCGCAGTCGACAGAGCTCCGGCGAACAGGAGTGGAGCAGAACAGAGTTGGCAGAACTCAGGTGAAATGCAACAAAAGTATGCTCAGGTGAAATGCAACAAAGCTATATGCGGAAGTGTTTGTGTTGCTGCCTGGGGATGCCTATTTATAGGCAGTCCACCACCTGGGGAGCGTGCTGGAGACTTGATGATAGACGGCGGTTACGACGCGTGTCTCCCGGATTGGACGGTTACAGCGCGTACGTCTCGGGAACGTGCTGTTTGAATTGCAGCACGTTTTGTAACCCCCGCAGACACGTCAATGCGCACGTGTGCTGACTCGACAGCCACGTCGCAGGCCACGTGTGCATCTGTGTTGACTGGACCTGACCCAGTCACTTGACCCATTCCGATGAGCCCATCAGGCTCGTTTCTGTTGACCAAAAAGATAAGGTCGTAACGGGCCAAGGCCCAAGGCCCAAAGACCACCCAAAGACCAATTGCCAAGAACCGGGAACCGGGGTCACGGGCTCAGGCTCGGCCTGCGGCCTCGCAGAGGCCGAAGGCCGAGACGAGGCGGGCGGCGGCGGCGGCGCGCGTGGGCACACGGCGGGCACGTTATACAACGTCCCTAGCACACTCAGTTATTACACCATATCAGTGTAACTGTATTTAAACCTGTTAAGACAAGGTTATTTCCCAATGTGGGATGTCATAATTATTACATGTCTTGTCTTAATTAACCATGTAATAATGACGCCACGTGTCACCTTCGCGGATCAATTTCTCACTCACCGAAACACGGATTTGAGAAATAAATATACCACGATTATCTACTCACAACGTAGATCGATTCTGTAATATTTAATTTTCACAAAATTAAATATTTATTTCCGGAATATTTATTTAAATATCTCCGTTTCCAACAATTTCTTGGGAACAATTTTAGAGAAATGGAGGGATTACTTATTATATTTTAATTCCATTGAGTTAGCTCATTTTTTTATGGTCATTGCGGACTAATTGTACAATAACTTTGTTACGGATGAACCAATATTATTATTTCACTTTTAGATGATTTATTATTATATTTTTATATTATATGTTAGGGTTTGGATTATCGGGATAATAGAGCCTTTGGAATTTATTAAACGACAACAAGTAACAATAAAGAAAATAATGGGCAGAATGAATAAGTACAGAGAATTTAACGTAAAAAATAAAGAAATGCACGAAATGGCAAGAGAGTATTGTGTTTGATTCAGGAATTTCGGCAGCGTTACAACATAGTTTTTAGAATGTAAAAAGATACAAAATTTGAGTTCTCCACCCCCATTTATAGACATGATAGGGAGGAGGATGCTTGACCTAACCCTAGCCACAAGTGAGCTCGTGCTCGCCGCAAATCTCGGAGCGGCTATGCGTTTCTCGGGGTCGGTTAGGACTCCCAACGATCGCGCGCCGCCACGCTTCTAGGGTTTTCTCGTTTTCCTCCTCGGTACTGACCCCTTCAGGTGCTCGGAGTAGAGGAGCTAAGGGGGTCGGTGGCGATCTCTTGACTTAGGTGTTTCTGAGTCTTCTGTCACTTCAGGTGGGCCTGCGATTATGGATCGGCGGACCCCAACACTATATATAAATTCTCAATATATATGTTTTGTGTCACTAATATTAATATATATTACATAAATAAGATTATGCTGCGAATTTATGTTAGAAATTTCTTTTTTAATTGATATTTTTATGAGTCAAACATACCACTATATAGATTATCTTTAGTTAGGTTAGTCCGCACTTGTAATGTCCTGTATATGAATTATCAAGTTGTAAGTCGGAGATGTCGAAAGCTTTTGGAGATTTGTTAGCAAATTTCTTTCGCGTGCAAAGGAGCTTGTTTGGTGTTGTTTGCTAACACATCATTACCAGCAAATCACCTATGGATGATGCTTGCTAACACTTCATCGTGAGCTGGTGAACCACCATCAAGAAGCTTACCAATAGACGTCACGAGCAATGTGATACCCAACCAGCATCGAAAGACATAAGCGAGCCAAGACAAGCAAAGACCTTTGAAGACAAATTCAAATTTTAAGAAATGAGATCTTAAAGTTTGTGATACTTAAAGCTTCTTCATTCCAGGAATTTACCAACAAATATTTATCGAACTTGCTACAGTAGTCGTTCTAACTAAAGTAGCAAAAGTTCACCTGCTCTGACAGAAATGAGACTTTAAGCCAGAAAAGTGAAACTTCGATGTTCATTTTATCTCACAAAGGCTCCAATCAGCTTCAAATTCAAACATTCCAAAGAGCGCCTATAAATAGAGGTTAAAAATCACTCTGAGAATATTACGAACTCCACAACGATATCAAACATCTACGAATTTGTCTGATCTCGAAAGCTACCCAACACTCAACATTCAAAAGCTTTCAGGTTGTCTTAACAACTTTTCGTGTTCCTTCTTGAACACGTGGCTCTGTGTGACTATCAAGAGCTACTTCAGTTTTTTACTTTTAAAGTAAGAAAATATCTTGGAGTTACCGCTACTCCGATGGTAACTATCATGGCGTATACAACCTGACGTTCCCGGGAGGAATTCAAACTCCCACGACCAGCTGGAGGTTAAGTGTTACGCAGAAGCAAAGGAGAGCAAATAATTTTGCGAGTGCGTTAGTGGACTGGTGAGCACTAGCATTCATCAACCAGCAATAGATCGTGTGACATGTTTGTAATCCTCAACTTAGTGATTTCCAGACTGTTCGTCTGAAGAAATGACATAGGATGGATTGATCTGAACCTCTATAAATAATTTGTGTGATTTACTGCTTTATTTATTTTTTGCATTGAATTTAAAACACAACACTTCAAATATTTGAGTATATTACTGAAAACTGACTAAGTGATATAACGTTCGCCAACTAATCTATTATCTGAACTCGAGATGATTCCAGAATCACTAGCTTGTAAAGTACAAACCTACAAAACAATATTCCACTGCACATTACATAATTTTGATTTGAACAAGCAGATTATAATTTAATTAAATAATATGTCAATATGTGAATGTTTCTGATTAATTAATTAATAAACCACATGATCGGAGCAGACAAATACGTTATTTTAAAAGATTGATTGTTACTTTGGATTATTTGATCATGTTGTTTACTAATTAAGGTTGTATTTTTTTTTCAATTGAAATACACTAGTTAAAAAGGGAAATAAAGTTACTAAGATAGTTCAAATTCATGATCAATCGATGATAATTCTTATTTGAATTTAATATGGATGCATGCCTTCTCAACGATGGTAATTTAGAATCATGAATTGTTTATCCCAGATAAGATTTAAAGAATGAAAGTGTGGGGATTTTGTAGTAATTTAATATTGGATGAAAAATGAAAATGTGGAAGAAGAATTACGTACCAACACATACTCAACTCACTATTTTGTATGATTGGTCATTTATATCATACGAAATTTGAGTCCACTTCCAGAATTGGGTTCAATTGCCCTCCCTAATCAACTACTCCAATCCTATAATTTTAGTCAAAACAAAAATGATCGATCTACATCTAAAATATTAGTTTAGGCCGAATGCATTATATTTTTGAATGGTTATACTTTTACAGTCAAATATAATTAATTGTCTTATATAATTTATTCATGGCCAAGCTATCGATATCAAGTATCAACAATCTTTATTCACTATTTTTCTTAAATTTATTTATTCAATTTGTACTCTTCGAGTTCGTGTTTCTCAATAACAATAATAATAGGATATGCAATAAAACATTTAATACAATCCCAATTCTAATTTCTAGTGCCTTACAGTTGAAGTTTGAATATATATATATATATATATATATATATATATATATATATAAATAGAATATATTAATTTAAAATTTTATTTGTAACGAGTTCAATTTTACAACATTTAATTCTGTTGGAGCGCGTAGTTTCCATTTAGTTAGTGGTATGTGGTGGAAATAACTCAGATTATCCGACAAAGACCTACTTAAAATCTTATTAGGCTAGGTCTATTTCATATAAATGTTGGATTGTTTGAGCTTCTTTAAAAGTTTATATAGTTAAATAGAATCCTAGACTTTGAATCAGGCATTTCAAGTCTAACGTACTAACCTACTTAAATAATATATTATATATATTTATTATCTAATATTAACTACTAAATTTATTTTAATATTTATACTAGTAATTGATATTCAATGCACAAAAATATTATTCATTACCAAAATTGAATATATTTTATGTTTATTTCTTCCACTAATATGTCATATGAGAATAGATGTTAATGTAAGAAATGAGAATAAATCTCAGCTTTTGATTTCACAAGATCTGCGGTCATGCTTTAATAATTTCCGTCTTCATTTTATCCTCCGCGAACTTCACTATTACATATTTAAGGGTATTATTGTTATTTAGCCTGATGGTATCTTCCTCAAATAATTTCCATTTTCATTTTATCCTCCGCGAACTTCATTATTACATATTTGGATTTCTAATTCCTTTTCAATTTCGATTTTTCATCAAATTTCAATTGCCTTGTTGAGTCATCCAATACTCTAAAATTAAATTAAATTTTATTATTATTTAATTGAATTTTCTAATTTAATGAAGTTTTAAATAGATAAAATAAATTTAACATATTTTTCAGAAAAATTGATTTTATTTTTATTTAATTTAATTTTTCCCATTTGATGAAATATAAAGAAGATAAAATGAAGAGAACTGTTTCTAAAAATTTGATTTTTTTTCTTTTAATGATGTATATAGGAGATAAAATGACGAGAACTGAAATAATTTTTCCAAAAAATTGATTTTATTTTTATTTAATTTAATTTTTTTCATTTAATGAAGTATAGAGGAGATAAAATGAAGAGAACTGTTTCTAAAATTTTGATTTTTTTGTTTAATGATGTATATAGGAGATAAAATGAAGAGAATTGAAATCATTTTTTTCGAAAAATTAATTTTATTTTTATTTAATTTATTTTATAATGAACAATAATTGAGATAAAATGAAGAATGATTAAGATACAATGAAGAACTGCTAAGATAAAATGCATGTCACGTATTAATCAAAATTCACATCGAATTTATTTTATAATGAATCGCATTTGAGATAAAATGAAGAATAACTAAGATATAATGAAGAACTGCTATGATAAAATGCATGTCACGTGTAACATCAAAATTCGAATCGAATTTATTTTATAATGATTCACAATTGAGATAAAATGAAGTATAACTAAGATAAAATGAAGTATATAATACATAAAATGAACAAAACACAACTTTTGCGCCCTGTACGTTCGTAATGACTATGTTGCCCTTCAATGAAGTAAAATGAGGATATTATGCCGCGTTTTTTTGTTAAAGCTCTTATATAATCTGAATCGTTGATGTTGTCAAATCTATGGACGAGATTTATTTTCATTTCTCATGATAAGGGCTATTCTCACCAGATCAGCCCCATATATATATATATATATACTTGTTATTTTGGTTATTTCAATGGCATTATTTTCAATTTGAAAGAATATTGAGCAAATAATATTTGTATAAATAAAATAGTTTATTTATAATTTAAGACTATAATATATTTTAAATTATTAAATAGGCGTGGGCTAAAAGTTTGTTTTATAACTTTCTATTACTAAAAATGTCAGTTCTAGATCTTTATAAAAATTTTTGAAAGTTAATAAATCAGGCCCAAGTCTATCGAATTTTTAAAAGGCCCAAACTTACGGAACTAAGGTCGAGCCAGACCCGTACTATTTCCTTCTCTATTTAGTGGGCGAAGGTGTTGAAGCTAATGGTCACACCTACCACAGCGCACCAAACCACATTTCCCAATTTCAGAAACCACGCTTTTTTATAAACGCATTTTCTGCTTGCTGACAAGAAAGCAAAGCCAAGCCAAAAACAACTGACAAATGGGGGTTTCCTTCAACAGTCCCTCCCTCTCCCAGGTGGTCCTAGAATGAAAAGTGGAGGCTCCAAACTACATGTGAAGTTTCTTGATTTTTTTATATAAAAAAAAAATAAAAAAGAAAAAAGTGAATTTTGGCCTCGTGTTGTAATTCTAAATTCAAAAGCATAACACGTGTACAATCATTATGTGGTGCTAGTAGCTCCTACACTAGTACTAGCTAGTACGTATAAATATTAATGTATGTATGTATGTATGTATTTATTGTGAATATTTGTGAGAAAAATAAAAATAGAATAGAATATTATTGTTGAAAAAGGCTGAGTCCAACAGAGTGAGACAAACGTTGCTAACTTTACACAGACCATGCTGCATAATTTATGATGATCCGAGGAAGTCTACTTGATCCCAACTGAATTGGAACCTCATCTCCCGTAACAGCTTTCTCTCTCTCTCTCCTCTTTTCCCTTCATGCCCAAATTAGATTCATTAACATATATATAGAATATAGTAGTACTACTCTAAAAGAAAAAGAAGAAAATATATGTATATATATGTCACCTTGATGAAAAAGTAGTGGTGGAGTGGAATGATATCACAAAGTCCTATGATGAGTGGGAGGATAGAAAGAGGCAGCTGATTCATTAAATAGGTGATATTCTTGGAGATGGGAGGGGGAAGCAGCATCAATAGCTTCATCCACATGATCATGAATATGGAACTGGCCGTGTGGCGAATGCCTCATCATGGGACTGCAGTAGCTTGATTCGCCGACGTCGTTCATGCTCCATGTGCTTGATGACAGAAGAGAGTGGGCACTCACCAGCTCCGGAGCCATCGATGAATGACTGCTGCTGCCAACATGTAGGCCTGTCCGGAATTATAATAACTCAATATATCAAATGGTCCATACATACATATATATGTTGTTACGTACGTACATTGATCGAGAATCCGAGGGTTGGAGCGTGGATCCATGTGCGGGTTGTCGCAGGAGAAGCTATGCTTTGAAGGCCTAGAGAGGGAAATGGAAGTCTCCCACCTTGAGTTTGGAAGTGACACAGGGAGTCCATTCAACAGAACATTCTGCTGTCGATCTGTTTTTCAACATGAGTTAATGAGTGATAGTGAAGTTCACTATGACACATTCATACATACATACATACATATATATATTGATAGAGAGAGAGAGAGAGAGAGAGAGATCTAGCAGCTAGAATTGTGTGCGAGTAGTAGCTAGCACCATATAAAGCAGCAGGAGAGAGGGCAGCTGAGGTGAGCTGGACAGACTCCGGCTGCACCCGGCGGCGACGAGCATTGTGATCGGAGAGGCGGCGCCGGCAGCTTCTCTTCTTGTCATCAAACTCGGACAAGTCATGGAACCTTCCAAACCAGGCGCATCAATCAATGTAAGAAATGAAAGAGAGATAATTAAGTATATACGTACGTACCTGCTGCATTGTTGGCAAAACCTGCGTTCGAGGCCGGCGACGATGACCTTGGGGCTCTTGGAGTGAGTCTCACAGATTCTATGGCGGCGGTGGTAGTCCTTAGCCAGCTTCAGATCGAGGTTGCAGCCCTCGACTTGGCAGCAGGGGTTCTGCATACTGTGATACGACGCCCTAGATCTCTTTGTGGGGGTGGTCGACACGGGCATATCGGCCGGCGTTGTTCTAGCGGCATATTCCTTGTGCTGCCCCAGCCTCAGCCCGATCATCGGCTCAGGCGAGCACGCCACGTTCATCAGATCCTCGTAGGAGGGAGCTGCAGGAAACTTGAGCGAAGCAGCGCTAGTGATTGGGGAAGAGAAGCCAAACTGCTGCGGAATCTGAATCGACCTCCCTGCACTGTAGAGAGCCAGATTCTCCCACTCCAAGCTGGTGGAAGCGTGAGAGTCCCCCTCCATCACAAGGGAAGAGAGGAGAGAGGGAGTGAGCAGAAGCAGAAGCAGAAGGAGAAGAGCATATAAGGTTGGGTAGGCGGCAAGGAGGGGAAGTGTTCCCTCTAGAAAAACAAGCTAGATAGGTTGCTAGGAGAGTCCCACAACAGAGACAGCAACCCCGTCGCCATTTAAGTCGATCGCTATCAAGGCTCACGTATATCCCTTCCAAACATGCCCCATCCATGTGGACACCATTCTTTCACCAACATCACATGCTTGCTAATCCTTTGGAACCATTATTTATAAGTTTAATTTATCTGCCTAGCTAATAATAACTTGGCCCTAAAAGGCCGGTTGTTGAAGCGCCATTAAAGCAGCCCTGTGTCGTTTTAGTTTTTGGCTGCAATTCATTCATCTTTTTGCCTGTCAACAGCTAGCTACACATCGAGCCCATTGAGTATGATCAACTCAGTTATTTAACATTGACGACACATCCAAAGAAGCCCATGATTCCCAATAGTAGTAGTAGGGTATGGACAATCTTTAATTTTATTTATTTTTTCATTATATTTTAAAAAATAAAATAAAATTATAAAAAGCGATCCACAAGATATGGTCGAGTATCCACCCAACATAAATTACTTCAAACAAACAACTTCTTCTTGCATGACATGCCACTCTTACTTACAAACTCAACCTTTTCTTTTAATTAAAATAAATTATTGAGAAATTAAAACGTGGGGCTCTCTCTCTCTCTCTCTCTAAACTGAAAGACAATGAGTGGACAAGTTTTGTTAAGCAAAAATAAAAAATTTGACATGTGTGGGCTTTAAAGATGCAGATAGCTAGGTAGTCTCATGTGATGATGTATTGTAAATTGTAATGAGATATAATTGAATTTGAAGGATTAGATTTTGGGGGAAAAATATTTAATGGTTATGGTTGGTGGATAGTTGATAATGATAGATGGGAGTGTATTTAGAGAGTGACAAAAAAACTATGTCAAGTCATAAGTAAAGGTGGCGCAAGAAATCAGACGTTAGTTATGTTAAGCCCCCATCATACCAATAATCTACATTAGCTAGCTAATTATAACCAATAATTTCTTTACTTTTCCTCTACCCTCCCCCATATCATCTATCTACATGGCCACAAGGGGCTCTAGTCTTCTAATATTCGATATTTTGTCGGTTTTTATAGTGTAGTAATTCGATATAAGGAAAAAAAAAATTAAAATGCGAGGAAATTGAAAATATAGATGAACATAATAATTTTTTTTTCAATTTTATATTTTTTTATTATATAATTCAATAAATTTTTTCTACGAGAAAATTCGAGATCCATCATTGAACTTGTGGTAGAGCACCCTCCCGATAATTGTACATTTGATCTATATTGTGAAGAGTTTTAGCCACATAAAATCAATGTACTCGTTTAAATGGACGATCACTTTCAGAACTTTTTATTAAAAGTTCTTTATATTGTAAGATGCTTTTAATTAGACATTCTTTTGAAAATGTTCAATTTAGTATTTCTAATTTGGGAAGAAGTTCTAAAGCGAAGCTTAAAAAAGGTGATTCGAGGGTAAAATATCGAGTTTTAATCTATACTTTTATGCTAATGTAATAATTTTTTATGTTTTAGTTTTTTGAATAATAGTTTGATGAAATTATATAATAAAAATAATAATATTGGTGATTGTATAATAACATTAAGAATAATTAAGGAAGTATACAGTTTTGACATCAATTTTTAATTATCCCTATAATATTTATGTTTGGCGAGCATACTTAAATATATCTTTACGCAACTTATCAAAACTACACCGTTTCATTAAAAAGGTGAAGGTCGTTGCTAATTAAATTAGAAACCTTTACATATAATGGCAATTTTAACACGACATTTTAGATTTATTACAATTTTAACACAACATTATAAACAAGTAGTAATTTTAAAACGTCCTTATTAAAATATTTATTATAGTGTTTCTTGAATTAAGCATGTTAGGTTATAATAGTTATAATATTATATTATGGGTATGCAAAATATTAAAAATAAGAGTTGGTCTTCTGAAAGACGGTCTCACCATTTTTTTATCGTGAGACGGACTTTAATTCATCCTTTTAATAAGTTAAATACATCATTTCATTTTCTTAATATATTTTTTTTCTGTGTAAAAAATTACATTATTTGCAACAAAGAAATGCATTATTTGCAATAAAGAAATACATCATTTCAATAAATTAAATACATCATTAAATTCATCTCATAATACAATTGATGAGACCGTCTCATTTGAGAATTTGCCCAAAAATAAATATCACCAATGCAACTAATTAATTATAGGCTTGATAAAAAAATGCTACGATAAATAATTACTAATGAAATATAATTAAAGATAAATATTAGATCACAAATATTAAAGAGAAATCTATAGCTAAATATTTGAAGACGTAACATCCCATGCATGTGACACTCACAATCCACACATAAATTAATAATTACAGTGGAGACCTAAATCTCGAAAAAGAAAAATTCCAAGTACTAATGAACACCCAAAGATTTAATACGTCTGTACTACTTAGTTTTTACTTATTTTGGCGATCATTACCAAATATACACACCAAAATATGAATTACAAAATCAGTACGTACAATTATGTTGTCACAAAATTAAAGCTCACACAATTAAAAGAAAAAAAAGAAAAGAAAAAGTACCCCGCTTTTAGTGCCACTTGAATTCGAGATCAATAATATTAATTTTCATAGTTTGGGGACCTAAAAAAAAAAAAATCACAACAAATAATTCGAATGCATTATATAATGTGAAAAATAAATGTCACCCGCTTAAATAGGGTAGATATAATTTACATCCGATTAGCATTCATTCATTAAATGCCTATTTCAAATAAATTGAATTAGAATTTTACTTAGAAATCATATTTAATTAAAACCTGTCTTGAAGATTGAAAAATGAAATAAGTTGTATAAGTTAAAATTAAAAACTACTTTTATTTCCCTCAATGATTTATTGAGTCTAGTTTCAATTACTGGTGCTCTAGATTTATAAAACCTTACTTAATTATAATAATATGACAATAATGGTAATAGTATAAAGAAAATATATTTAATTACAGAACATCAACATCAGCTATATCCCAGCCTAGTATTAAACTAATGAGACAGTTCCAAAATAATTAATACAGGCCAAAATCGACAAACATAAATAAAAAATAATAATAATAATGAAAAAGATGTACAAACAAACTCCTAATTAAATTTACCACCAAATCTTACCAAACGCCAACAATAAATAATATTAATAGTCGTGATCCTATTCATCATGTGCTCCAAAAAACAAAAATTTAAAAAAATGCAACGATAATTTTAATGACAATAACGATTCTTAAATTTACCAGTCAAAAGTCGTAGTTGAAACATAAAAAATGGGGGGCTACATCTACGATTGCTTCCTCACATTTCTTTTTTTTTTTCTTCTTCTTCTTTCTTTAATTTATTTTTTAATTTTTATTTTGGTGACAATTTTGATAGAACCTATTTTTTTCTTTATCTTTTTGTAAGGGTATAGAATTATTTTCCATGTCAATGAAGTATTTAACGGTTGAGTCAATAATAAATGAAAAATTTTCCTAATAAAAATAAACTTCGAGATATATTAATTTAAAAAATGTCAAGTCATTGTCATGTGGCATCCAATTAACGCCACATCACTGTCACACAGTCGTCAATAGATGATTAATTTTTATATAATTACTTAATTTATTAAACTTGATAATATGTTTCCGTATTTTCCCCAAATATCATGTACTATTTTTTTTGGAATTGGGAAGATGTGTGGTGTATTTGAAGCATAATAGAGATATTAAATTTGGTATTAAAAATAAAGTTCATGTTAAATTTGAATTAAACTAATTTATTTAATCGATTATATCAATGGTTAAGATAAAATGCATGAATTAATATATATATATATATATATATATATATAATAGAAATGAATTAAGTGTTAAAATTAAAGTTTGTGTTAAATAGAAATGAATCTCATTCTCAGCCATTGGATTGATAGTATCAATGGTTGAAATTAAAACATCAAAGATTAAAATTTAAACATAATTCTCGTTCGTGCTTAATTGCTTTATAAATCATGTTTAATTCGATTAAGCATGATTTATAAAGTAAAAAAAGCATAAAATCTGAAAAAAAATATTTAAATCTCAACCATTGATTTTTTTAAATGAATGGTGTAGATTCATTCTTATTTGATACAAACTAACTTTTAGTATGAGATGGATATATATATATATATATATATATATATAATTTTCTAAATAAGAATGAATTTTTACCATTCATCTTTAAAAATTAATGGTTGAGATTAAACATTTATACTAGATATCATGATTTATAAAGCAATCTTTGATGCTATTAATCTAATAGCTGAAATTTACTAATATTTAACAAAAAATTTAATTTTAGCAGTTGCGCATATCTCTATATATAAACGCCTAATAAAAGCTTAAGATATAAGAGTTAGAATGAAAATTGACATTTGATTAATGAATTAAAGAAATATTTGGACATTTATGAATAAATAGGAATTACTATTAAAGTTAGGGGTAATAAATGAATAGGATTGCAAATAGAGATCCAGCTCGCGTCGGGCAGCGCATCGGGCAGGTAGGATGTAAACGTATTAGTGTAGCGGGCAGCATTTCTGTTTCTTTTTTCTTCAACCACTACCTCTAACTATAACTATAACTTTACGCCACCCTCGCTTTTAACTACCTCATATATATCATTATTATTTTAAAAATTATAATTCTGGGATGATTGTAGATGTTTAATCTTGTGCCAAATTAACAACGATGTTATGGAGTTTGACAAGACTCTCCGTATTCATTCAGTGGTGGATTCAGAAATTTGATATAAGGGTTTGTATATAAAATTCAAATATAGTATTTTTTTTTTTGACTCATCAACCCCTGAAAGATATGAACTAAAATTTTGTACTAATTAGATTAGTACTAGATATATTATTTAGATTAATATATCTTATAGATTGATATACTAATAAGATTAATATATAATATATTAATTGGATTAATATCTATTTGGTAATATATTAATATATGTTATAAATATATTTATTTGGTGGACATTACTTAAGATATGCTTTAGAGATATATACATATCTTTCTAGATTTCTATAGAAGATATGATTTCATCCTTATATATAGGACAATATATTGTAATTCTCCACACATCAATGAATAATAATATTCTATATTTTTCTCTCCATCGTGTTCTCTCTATTGTTTTCTCTTTATTATTGTTTATATGCGATATACGAAGGATTCGATTTATAACACGTTATCAGCACGATTGTTCTACTGATTCAAAAAGCTTAAATTGGTTTGCCCTAGGAAAGAATCGTTTCTTTCTTGCAAAGTAATTCTCATGAAACTCTAAATAGATTTACTCATTTATTATCTAATCTTCTATTATGAGTTTCGCATATATAATTTGCTCAGTATCATTTGTGTACATTTAATTCTTGATTCATCTTTATAATAATATGGCTGCTTGTATTTATTGGAGTGCGGTGCTTAATAGTTATATACATTATACATGATTATCGCTTCTTTGATATGAATTACAATTAAATTTTCATTCTTATATCTGAGAAAGATTAATTAGATGGTATGAGTCTAGAGAGATAATTGTGGAAGAAGTATGCTAAAACAGATGGTAGATGGTGGAATCGAGGGAGAGTGAAAATCAAAACTAATCGACCTTTTTAATTTGCCTTTTGATTTTGACGAGGTGCCCAATTTTAAATGTTTTTATCTGAGAAGATTTTCAAGTCCTCGATATGTTTTTAAGGATTGTTCTTAGTTAGGGTTTGTCTTCCTAATTGTTTTAAATAACTGTAAATGAAATGATTTAAATATTTAAAAAAACACACCTACAAATCAATTGCTTCGTTATCACAACCTTAGCTATACTTAAATTTTTTTTTCTTTAATTATGGGATCTCCTAATTGTATCAATTACTTCCACTTGCCCCATAGTGCTGCTGCAGTCCAAGTCAACTTCCTCCCTATATTTTTTGGGATTATTTTAAATTGTAGTGATTGTTGGATAAATGCATAATTTGGCATTTCAATTTTTTTTATTTTTGAAACAATATTTTTCTATTTACTATAAAGTTGAGTTTACATACTACTTTGAGTTGCTCTCGTAATTTGCATGATTTGAGGCGAGAATTTTGGTAATTTTTTATTTCTCAACGGAATTCAACTGTTAAATAATATTATTATACGTTTCCTAATTTATTGGGATTCATTTGCTATTAATTTCTTTAATTACTAGTTATTGAGCTAAAAATATTTTTAAGCCTAATTTTCGTATACTTTAAATCATTGTTGGCTTTTAATTGAAATATATTCCTGTTAACAAAGATGCATGTATTTTTAGTTATTAGATCTTTATGTGATTCGTGATTTTATGGTGTCTAAATATTACTGTCACCATAAGTCGTTCAATCTAATAATATTATTTTATACATAATTTATGTAGTTAAAATGTCTGACATCAACAAAAGAAAATTTTCCGAGCTCGCCCTTGATGGCAGTAACTATTTAACATGAACTTTAGATGTTGAGATTCATCTTACATCATGTGACCTAAGCGAGACTATAATTCAAGGCTCTTCAAGTAGCTCTGCCCAGAAGGCAAAATCTTTACTTTTTCTTCGTCATTACCTGAACAAAGACCTCAAAAATGAATAACTCACTGAAAAGGATCCTGTTATCTTATGGCAATCCCTGAAGGGCCGGTTTGATCAACAAACATCTGTTATCCAACCTCAAGCACAATCTGAATGACTAAATTTGCGATTTCAAGATTTTAAGTCTGTAAATGAATACAATTCAGCTTTACACCGAATTGTGTCGCAATTAAAACTCTGTAAGCAGAAAATTACATAGACTGATATGATAGAAAAGACACTATCAACATTTCATGCTAGTAATCTCGTACTCCAGCAGCAGTACCGAGCTAAAAATTATGGTAAACATTTTGAACTTATATCTGCTTTACTAGTAGCAGAAAAACACAACCAACTTCTTTTGACAAACCATAATGCAAGACCTGTTGGTTGTGAACCAACAATACAATGCTACAAGAGGTAGATGACGAGGTCGAGGATACTTTTGTGGTAGAAGAGACTGGTCACAATGGGATGACCGAGTTCATGGATTCAACAATAGATCGTAAAGTTATGGAAGAAGAAATGATAATAAACCACACCTACAAAAAGCAAATTCATCTCAACAAACAAATGACAAGAAAGTTTATTATAGGCGTTGATGTGATAATCATTGGTCTCGCATATGTTGTACCCCTTTTCACTTAGTTAAAGCATATCAAAGAATATTAAAAGAAAAGAAGGACAAAAATACCCAAGATTTACCTGAAGCAAACTTGGTTATCAATCATGATGAAGATGATGATGACGACTTATTGAAAGATGAACTCGTTTAGGATAAAGATTCAAACAAATTGAACTTTTAGATTTATTTTATGATCTTTAGGATTTCGTATGTTTTGCATTCTTTTTATTAATATTGTTATTTTTAGTTTTCATTTATGAACTTATTGAGTACTTCTTTTAATTATCTATGCACAATGAGATTATTAAGGAGCTTTACTTAGTCAAATGTTTTTATGCATTTATTCAACTTAATTATCATGTTGCGATGAAAATAAAATTTAATGACCCATATTTTTTTTTTAATCTTATGGCATGAGTAGTAGGGTCTTATTGGGCATATTACTATAATGTGTCGGATTATCATAATGTGATATCACCTACAAATAAAAAAAATTATCTTTTAGAAGATATATTTGGACCAATTTATCAAATATTAGGGTCGTTTTCAAATTTCATGGTCATTTTTCCTTTAAATCCGACCAACTGCATATTGTGACTATCCTAAATAAATAATTATTTCTCATCTGCGAATCATTTTATTACAGTCTACATTTGTATATCACCACCAAAGTATACCTATAAGGTATACTTTGTTGTACAAAAATCTCCGTATATAAATAAACCTTAGTAGCCTATCATAGAGTACGTTGACTCTAAACATAAAGAAGATCATTTGTCGGCATTAGGAGGAGATATAAGCCCAAAGATAATGGAATGCCGAAAAATGTAAGAGAATAAAAAGATCTTCATAGTTAGAGCCACACATGAATGAATCAAAACTTACAATGTTTAGCAAGTAATCTGCCACATGCATTTATAAATGCATCTATATTATATAGTGGTGTGATTGAACTTATGCACCATAAACAATTAAAGACCCTAATGGACCAAATGAATGAAACTCCTTAATACTAGAAGTATGAGAGATTTCATACCAGAAGTATGAGATATATATTTGTGCATAAATAAAAAATCAGCGGTCAATAAAATTAAATATATAGTAACACTCAAGTGACCCCTAAAGAGGAATATGTGACCTCTCGAAGAGAATTGTCCTGAAGACATGAATCCCAATACATTAGCACGTGCACCAAATAATAATATTATTGGGATTGCGGAACAAATAAATCAAAATACTATGGGAAATGATAAAAATCAGATAATGCCATGAATACTATGAATAAAGGAGAAGAACATAAACTTTATAGTTGTCGACAACATACATATTCCACAATTGCTCTAATCTGGATCCAGAGCTTAAATGCTAGAAGCATTATGATTAGCCAAAAATGTAAAAATGAGCAATTGGAATAGAGATTAACTCGCTCATGAATATTATCCCTGCAGGATAGAATGATTATTATGAGGTGGTAAAATATAAAGCGAGATTAAGATCTCAAGGGTTTTTCGCAGAGACTCATACTTGGATTTAAATAAATTACTCTCCTATTTAAATGGCATAATGTTCCGCTACTTGATTTCTATGGCAGGAAATATAAATTTATATATGCAGTCACTGAATTCCATGACCATATATTGATATGAGTCATTGTACGATAATATTTATATTAAATCCCTGATGGGTCTTATAGAAAATAGATCACAACATATATAGTGATGAGATCACTGTATAAATTCCTCTTGAAGAAGGAATATATTAACTTGAAAATTAATTCATGCCGAAAGACGGAGTATGAAATAAAAAGACTTGGATAAGACCAAATATTATGTCGACCTGCAGATCGACAATCTCCCGAAGGAGTTATTATTATTTCTAACACTAGTCAATGTATATAATAAGAGTTCTAGAGAGATCTATTACATTTATTTAGAACACCAATGTCATTTGATCCCCAGAAGTGGATAATATCTCATTTAGACTTAAAGAAGATAACATGATATTTTTGGACCAGAAGTTCTCTATTTAAGTGTCTTTTGTACACCATTTTATAAGGCCTGATACAATATTCAAAATTATCTTGCTAGCAAGACTTGGTGCTTCTCTTACAAAGAGACATTGAACTAAGCACAATATTCGTTATCTTCAGAGGTATAAAAATACTGGTATATTCTATAAGAAACCAAGTATGACATTGGTGGTCTAAGTAAATAAATGAATATTTATTTGAGCTTGATAATTATAGATCTCGTACTGCTTATTTTGTTCTCTATTGTGGTATTGACATTTCTTATCAGTTTGAATATTTCTCTAAACCACTTATAGATGATTTTTTCTTTTGAGAATTGCAAAAAGAGTATGATTAATATTCTTTTGCATATATTGGAAGATCATATGATATTATGATACTTAAAATACTCTTCACCCTCTAGTATGAGGATAATACACTTGTGTTGCATAAATGAGTAGTGGGTACACTATAGTTGTATTCTTTTACCCACTTCAGTTCCCCAAGAATGATTGTTATTCAGAATGTTTAATCTTGTGATAATCCTGAAGATTATTCATAGAGTCACTTCCTACATGTATGGATGATATTGGATTACTTATAATTACAAGATTCTGAATATCATTGTTTTGAGGGGAGCGACATTTTGAAAATTAAACCTTGAAGGTTTACATTATGCCCGGAAGGCTAAACAGATGTACTCTTTTTCCCTTGCTAAGTTTTTTTCCATTGGGTTTTCTTAGTTAAGGTTTTTAATGAGGCATCTAGTGCAACACATGAATAAATGTATGTCATGTACTCTTTTCCTCGACTGTTTTATCCCATAGGGTTTTCGGCGAGGTTTTTAATGAGGCATGAACATAACGAAGTAATATCCAAGGGGGAGTGTTATAAATATATTTATTTGGTGGACATTACTTAAGATATACTTTAGAGATATATACATATCTTTCTAGATTTCTATAGAAGATATGATTTCATCCTTATATATAGGACAACATATTGTAATTCTCCACACATCAATGAATAATAATATTCTATATTTTTCTCTCCATCGTGTTCTCTCTATTGTTTTCTCTTTATTATTTTTTATCTGCGATATACAAAGGATTCAATTTACAACAATATATAGATTATTAATTATTGGAATTAATTGATATGAAAACAAAAAAAAGCTCAAATCTTATTTTAGATTCTCCTCTATATAATTATGAGAAGAAACACACGTTAGTTCAAGAGAAGAGATAGTTAATTTGTTTCCTATGCAGTTCAAATCAAATACACAAAACCTAGGGTTTTGAGTTCTATGCCTCCATAATTCTCTCTGGGAATTTCTAGCGTTCCTGGTTTGAATATACACCGTCCCTTTTAATTCATGCTGAATCTCTACACATGATAATAATTATAAATCTAGATCTGTTCGTTGATAAACTATTCCACTGCGTTTATTAGATAAAATCAAAGAAACCCAACATGAACTTTGTTCTTAATTATATTCAATCTCATTTTTCTTATTCACGGAGGGGGCTTTCTTATAAAAAAACTCGAATCTAAACTTGAATCTCTATTTAGATCTGCCATTACTCGTATCTAAATTTTGATATGTTATCCATAGGTCACACTTAAAGCTTGCAAAGTATTTGAGTTTTGATACCACAATAAGCAAAAGTTGGCTCAAAATTAGTAATTGGGAATTGAAATATCTCAATACTTTCATTCAAAAATTCTAAAATAACAATCTATTTATTTATGTATAGGTTATACATAAATAGATATGCACGATATCTTTCTAGCCTAATTTCTTAAATTACATACGATATGAAAATATAAAATATTCAATGAAGATTATATTTTAAAATAAAATTTTCAATTAATCCTTATCCATTACTTTACCGAACGAATTTTGTATATGTATTAGAGTTGGTATCACATCATTAAAATAGAATGATCTTTCTAAATATGCATATACTATGGGTTATGAGTGATTCTAAATGCAGTCATATTTTTTCTTAATATAATCTCTTTTAAAAAATTAATTTAAATTATCATATAATATTATAATTTTATTCTCATAGCCCAACTTAAAATTTTAATTAAATTATAAAAATCAAAAGTCATAGCCCATCTCATCAAATAAATTAAAATGAAATATTTTCACTTAAATCCAACTTCTTCCCCAAAATCTTTGTTGGCGCCGCCGCCTCTACTCCAACAACTCATATTATTTCGTGCAAAAGTCGAGAATCAAGAGTTTTCAAGTTTGCCTCTTTGCCAATTTATTATTTTTCATACAAGTTTTCAGAATAATATAAATTATGGAGTAATAGTTTTTTTTTTTTACTTTTTTTTAAAAATTCTAACATATCTTTTGGGATGATGTGAATTATGATACAAAGTTTTAATAATTTTGTTGTATTAGCCCCAGGATTTTAGGATGAGGGCCATAAATCCACTTTCAATAATTCACATCAAATATATTATTTTAATACTAATTATTTTAATTTTTTTTTTAAAAAAAACTAACTAGTACAAGAAATTAAACATTTTCCAATTATTTTTCTTATGGTTGATTCTAATTAAACATTCCAATTAAAGCTTCAGCATCACATATGCGAATCGTGAATCCAATCTTGATTTGATTCTTTGTTCTCAATTGTCATATTGAAGTGGTTATTCGAAAAAAAAAAAACCAATCTATTTTCGTTAGTTAAAAATACTCTAATCTTTACTTACGTTTATAATTTATACCAAAACGTATTAACACCGTTCGTTTTTTATTCAACCGTTAAATCTCATAGCATCCCACGTGGCAAATCAAAATATGATAATACCCTAATCTATTGATATTTTCGGGAAAATACCTCAATGTATTAGCTTTTAGTTAAAAATAATCAATCTTTAATTTCGCTAATGAATTATACCAAACGAATTAACACCGACTACTTTATTTAATTGTTGAAAGATTATTTGCCAAGCAATCAATAATTAATTCTGTTACGATTCTATAAGATTTGCTAAGATTTGTAGCATATATTTGTATATATTTAGCATATCTTTTTTTTCCTAATTTATAGGGTTTGTAGGGTTTACATGTAACCCTAGCGTGTGTGTATATATGTAGCAGTCGTCCCATTGTAATTTTTGAGTTAAATGAAATTAAGTTCGCCGTTTTCTTCATGGTATCAGAGCCAGGTTGATCTAAATACTGCTTCCGCGCATACTCCATCTAGTATATTCCAACCCTTATCGTTCTCATGGCAGCAGGTGACAAGACAGGAGTTGTCAATGACATTATGTCACCCTATTACATAGGGCCCTCCGACAACCCCAGTCACGTTTACGTTACGGACTTGCTGAATGATGGCAACTATGGAGATTGGTTGGAAGAAATGAGCAACTGCTTGCTCGCGAAAAACAAATACGGTTTCGTGGATGGTTCCTTGCCAATGCCGGACGAGAAATCTGGAGATTCGCTCCTATGGAAACGTTGCAACGCAATGGTTAAAGGTTGGCTAGTCGTAGCCATGGATAAAGACATCAGGAATAGCGTCAAACACACGAAGACGGCTCAAGAAATCTGGAAAGATTTGGAGGAGAGATTTGGAAAGGAAAGTGCACCGAAAGTTTATGAATTAAAGAGGAACCTCACGATGACACGACAAGAGAAAATGTCGGTCTCTGCTTATTACACCAAGATGAAGGGATTGTGGGATGACATTGATGCTGCCTCTTCGATGCCGAAGTGTTCCCGCGGCAAGTGTACGTGCGACATGTCCAAACTTTTTGCAGAAAAAGTTGAGAGAGAACGCTTGTATGAGTTCTTGATGGGGCTTGAAGACACCTTCAACACCGTTCGCAGTCAGGTGTTGAGCATGAAACCCTTGCCGAGTCTTGGAACGACTTATCATCTTGTTGCAGAAGATGAGAGACAGAGGATGATCACGACGTCAAGGAACCCTACGGTGGAAGGTGCAGCTTTTCAAATTCAAAGACCAGAAGGAAATCCCTCGAGACGCGATGGTAGCAAAGATAAAACACCACCACAATGCGGCAATTGTGGTAAATTGTGGCACACCATTGAGAATTGTTACGAGATTATTGGATATCCAGAAAATCGAAGAGTTGGAAAGCCGTGGAGAAAACCGATTCGGAAGCCTCCGGTTCACAAGACAGCGCTTGTTAACGCAAGTTCCTCGACCGAAGCGCCTGCCGTGCAGGGATTCACCTCCGAGCAACTCACTCAACTGAAAGAATTTCTCGGACATGGCAGTGGCAGCGGCTCTCCAGTCGATCCGGTCGTCAACATGGCAGGTAACATGACTTCACATATGTCGTGGGTAATTTACACAGGTGCCACGGAGCACATATGCTGTGAAAAGAACATGTTCGAAACACTCGTCGCCAGCAATAAAGGAGCACCGATCAAGATTCCCAACGGCGAGAGAGCCCCAGTGGCTGGGATCGGGAATATTAAATTGACCAACGACATTGTTTTGCATCGAGTGCTCTTTGTTCCAAGCTTCCAGTGCAATCTCATTTCAGCAAGCCGACTAACTAGTGATCTTAAATGCACTCTAACTTTTCTGTCGGATTGTTGTGTTATACAGGATTGCACCTCGAAGAGCCAGATTGGAGCGGGTAAGCAACGTGATGGTTTGTATCTTATGGAGCCAGTAGGTGATGGGTTTCAAGCCTTCTCGGTGGTTGTTGACAATAACACATGGCATCGGAGACTCGGACACGCATCCCTGATCAAGATACGAGGACTATCTGGAGAAACACATGAAGTTTGTGACATTTGTATGAAAGCCAAACATACTAGGCTTCCTTTCTGTTCTAGTTCGATTCGAGCCAATAACTGTTTTGAATTATTGCATTGTGACATTTGGGGTGGTTACAAGAACCCTTCATTTACTGGAGCTCGTTACTTTCTCACTATCGTGGATGATTTTAGTAGAGGGGTTTGGGTTTATCTCTTAAAGTTCAAGTCTGAGGCTGGAAAATACCTTAAGTTCTTTTGCAATATGGTCAAAACTCAATATGGCCGGACTGTCAAACGCATACGAACAGACAATGGGGGGGAGTTTCAATCACATGAGATGTTACAATACTATGGTGAACATGGAGTTTTGCTTGAGACTTCTTGCCCCTACACGCCACAACAAAATGGGGTAGTCGAGCGAAAGCATCGACACATACTTGAGGTTGCCCGGGATCTGCGGTTCCAAGCCAACTTGCCGATAGGATTTTGGGGCGAATGTGTACTAACGGCAGCTTATATTATCAATAGGCTGCCGTCCAAGGTGTTAGGGGGCTGCACACCGCATGAAAAACTGCTGCAAAGACCGCCCGACTACAACCAACTGAGGGTGTTTGGATACCTAGTGTTTGCCAAGGACACAAGTAAAATAAGTGACAAGTTCGCAGCAAGAGGAAGGAAATGCGTGTTTGTTGGATACCCTTATGGACAAAAGGGGTACAAGGTCTTTGATCTCCAAAGTCGTACGATGTACACTACTAGAGATGTGCGGTTCGTGGAGAATGTCTTCCCTTATAAGGCGAGCGAAAATGATGGTGTTAAGAAGAGCTCGCGAAACACAGTTGATGAAGTTGTTTATGAAGAAGTAGAGCAACGAGGTGATGGGATTAAGATGTCGACAATGCCGCCATTGTGCCTGACTTGCGGCATAGCGACAGGGTTCGACGACAGCCCACTCATCTCCAAGAATATGAAGTCGAACTACCGCGCTCCATAGACCATTCACGTCCCGCCTCCGACATGGCTTCTTCTACGGTACATCCTTTAACCAACTGTATCTCTTACGATAGATTTTCTTCCTCACACAAGTGTTACCTTGCTGCAATTGATGCACAAATCGAGCCCAAGTCATTTTCGCAGGCCACGAAATATCCAGAATGGAGAGAGGCGATGCAAAGGGAGATAGAAGCACTGGAATTAAATGGAACATGGGAATTAGTTCCTTTACCACAGGGTAAGAAAGCGATCAATTCGAAATGGGTATACAAGGTGAAATATAAGCCGACAGGCGAGGTGGAACGATACAAGGCACGCTTGGTTGCAAAAGGGTTCACACAAGTACCGGGAGTCGACTTCCATGAAACCTTCGCACTCGTAGCCAAGTTAGTCACACTCCGTTGCCTCCTGGCAGTTGGCGTGAAAAGGAACTGGACTATACATCAGCTCGACGTAAACAACGCATTTTTGCATCGTGATTTGGACGAAGACGTATACATGAAGGTACCGCAAGGCTATAGAAAAGGTGCTGAAGCACGGGTTTGCAAGCTTCGCAAGTCCCTATATGGTTTGAGACAAGCATCGAGGAATTGGTACAATAAATTCACTACAGCCTTGATTGACGTCGGCTTCAAACAGTCGCCAGCCGACCATTCGTTGTTTACCTTCAGGGATAGAGACATCTTTGTGGCAGCCTTGATATATGTGGATGATGTGTTATTAGCTGGAAATAATAGTGATACAATCCAAAGTGTCAAGAAACTTTTGGACGAGAAGTTCAGCATAAAAGACTTGGGACCATTGAAATACTTCTTAGGGATTGAAGTGGCTCGATCTAAGGAAGGGATGGTGCTGTCACAACGAAAGTATGCATTGGACATACTAAAAGATATCGGGATGGAAGGTTGCAGACAGAGCAGAATACCCATGGAACAAAACGCACACTTGGAAGTGGAGGATGACACTGCAGAGGTCGATGAGCAGCGGTATAGACGGTTGATCGGACGCTTACTATACCTTACTGTCACGAGACCCGACATTCAATATGTTGTTAGTATTCTCAGCCAATTTTTGTCTAAGCCTAGACAAACGCATCATGAAGCTGCTCTCCGCATAGTGCGATACATTAAAGGAACAGTGGGCCAAGGCATCTTCTTGCCAACCAGCGGTGATATGGAGCTGACTGCACATTGTGATTCTGATTGTGGAAGGTGCCATATGACACACAGATCACGCATTGGCTATATAATCAAGTTTGGAGGAGCCCCTGTGTCATGGCGAACCAAGAAACAAGGAGTTGTGTCGCGATCATCGGCAGAGGCTGAATATCGGGCAATGGCAGCCACTGTTAGTGAGGTAATCTGGCTCAGATGGCTGCTTAAGGAATTAGGGACTGAGCAACGACAACCAACTCGCCTGTACTTAGATAATCAAGCAGCTCGACAGATAGCGAAGAACCCGGTCTATCATGAACGGACTAAGCACGTTGAAATGGACTGCTACTTCGTGCGGGAACGAGTTGAGTCAAAAGAAATCGAGCCAAGTGAGATCAGCACTTCAGAGCAGATAGCAGACATCCTCACGAAGTCGCTTGGTGCTGACCAACTGCGATATCTATCAATCAAGATGGGAGTTCGAGACCTCCACTCGCCAACTTGAGGGGGGGTGTTACGATTCTATAAGATTTGCTAAGATTTGTAGCATATATTTGTATATATTTAGCATATCTTTTTTTCCTAATTTATAAGGTTTGTAGGGTTTACATGTAACCCTAGCGTGTGTGTATATATGTAGCAGTCGTCCCATTGTAATTTTTGAGTTAAATGAAATTAAGTTCGCCGTTTTCTTCATACCATGTAAAGATCCCCACTTCTCCCTACAAAACCGGCTTGTAAGGAGAGGGGACCTTCACTATTATATAGTGGTATACTCCAAGGTCCATGGCCGATATGGGACACTCAACACACCCCCCTCACGCACAGCGTGGAGCTTCACGGGAATCTCATTATCGGGATAAATCACAAGTCCCATCATCGGAATACATCAAGTCCTATTATAGGACAAATTGGGTCCCACATCGAACCGAACCTGGCTCTGATACCATGTAAAGATCCCCACTTCTCCCTACAAAACCGGCTTGTAAGGAGAGGGGACCTTCACTATTATATAGTGGTATACTCCAAGGTCCATGACCGATATGGGACACTCAACAAATTCGAGTAATATTAGAATATTGTCTCATTTAAATTGTACTATATATCAATTTTAAAAACAAATGTAAATCACTCTACATAATATGCATGTGATATGCAAACCTTATTTTATAATTTATATACTACTTGAATTCAAAAGATGAACAAACGCAAACACTCGATATCAAAACAGAAACGATGACAAATTAATTACGGGTAAAACAAGACATTATAACTCGTGCCCGGCGGGTAGATGCAGCTGCTGGTCGGCTCATCCTCCGAGTAAGTGAATGTCGGGGACACGGGATCATTGATTATTTAGTAAATAATATTTCAACAATCAAATAGAGTAGTCTGTGTTAATTCATTTGGTATAAATCATAAGCGAAATTAAAGATTAATGTATTTTTAACTAACAATTAATACATTGGGGTATTTTCTCAAAAATATCAATAGATAAGGGTATTATCATATTTTGATTTGCCACGTGGGTGTCACATGGGATGCCACGTGGCATTTAACGGTTGAATCATAAAAAGCTAACGGTGCTAATCATAGATTAGGGTAACTGACGAAAATAAATAAGGGTATTTTTTCGAAAATTTCAATAGTTTAGGGTATTATCCCCTATTTACCCTTTACAAAAATATACGTTTCACAGAAGACTCGCTCATATTAATTATATAGTTAATATTATTCTCAAATTTGATATTTATAAAGGTGTTTTCTAACTAATAATTTTAGGCAAAAACTTTTGTGTGATGGTGTTTTGTTGTGAGATATTTCAAGAGGAATACGTTTTAAATTAACATTTCGATCGGAATACAAATGATGTATGCATCATTTAGTTTTTTCTATTAGAATGCACATTCCTATCGAAATATTTTGTATGTAAAACATATTTCAAACGAAATACGCACAATGTAAATAAGTTTCGAACGAAATACATCCAAATATCTCACCGACGCAGGAGACTCACTCATAATTTGAAGTAATCGATGGAAAAAGAATGATCGATCTCAACACCTCGAATCGAATTTAAAAGAGCTTACTGTAATGCACTATCATTGTTACTAGAATGCTTTCAAAACACATCAATTTAAAATCTTCTCTCAATATTTAGGATAACTTAGTCTGTCGCTCTCTGCTCGTCGAAAGAAACAAAGACGTTCACGAATGAGAGCCCACATTACAGTGCTCAATCTAGTCAGAAAAGATTCAGACATGGACTGCCTTTCCTTGCACATGGTTCCATTCATTACTATTCACTTCAATGTTCATAATCTCAAATTTAAATCCAAGTTTAGCTCGAGATCCAAGTAGCTCAGCGTGCGGATTGACATTAATTTTTATTTTTTATTTTTTCCACATCTCTCTCAATTCTGTCAGTAACTGGGAAATAATGCACACTATATAGAGACTACACACTCAAAAAATGCAGAAGTGAAGGGGCCCCTAACACAGTTGAAACCTTTTCCCAGACAGACTTGCTTGTCTGATTTAAAGTCACATGTAAACCATGCCAAAATAAAACACATACTATATTTTTTCATCGGGCTCGGGTGGGGACTAGTGCAGACGTAACAGGTGCACAAGAGCGCCGAGAAGGGCCGTCGGCTGCACTTGCATGACTGTAGGTCATAAATTCATGATAATAGAAGATAATTAATGTGAATTCTGGATTCAAACAAACAGAGCATGTGTCTCCACTGCATCATCACCAGCTTTAATGCTAGAAGGTCCTACAACCCTTTCTTGTGACAGTAAAGAGAGGAGAGTAATACAAGTGATACCATAATCTTAGGTGATCTATAATTCTGTATACCATGTCTGAGAAGTAGAGCAGGAGAAAACGACAAACCAGAATGGCTCCCAGCATTTGTTACAGCTAGCAGTTGCAGTTCCATGAATGCCAGCCAGCACAAGAGTTTGATGAGGTGAGTGTGTGTAACCAAGGATTTATTCAACTTCACACATAAGTATTATTCAAGGAATATTTCCTATAATTATTGACATGAATTTGATTGTTGTCCTAACCTAGTACGACAGAATGTGTGGCAACTACGGAAGCAGCCGTGATTTAACAAGGTTCGGCATTCTTAATTTGTAGTATTCGTACGAGGAAGGAAAAGCAAAAAAAATGTTCATATATGAAAGAATATGAGAGCTCCAAAGAGAGAAGAGAACCCATACATGGAACAAAATCATCCTAATGCCTCTTCATTTCCTGGAAAATATTGGCCACCTTCGGAGATAATCTTGGCAGATACTTAAACAACTGAGAAAAAAGAAGAGATTACGAGTTAGAATACCGATGGTGAAACAGAAAAACATAAGAGATGCACCCAAAAAATTGAAATATACAAATTAAAGGACTAGCTTATTTCTGCAACAGAATTTGGCTTGAATATTTTCATTAGACTTGTGAAGAAGCATGCTTCCATAAATTCCTAATCTCTTCTCATTCTTAACACTCTTCTTCCCTTTTTTATGAGAATTGAAAAACATGCTTAAGCAAAAATGTCATCACACTATTCAAAGCCATCTAAAAGAAGGGGGGGATATGGTACAGATTTCAAGTAGGGAAGGATTGAACAGACTCAGAAGCAGCAGTTAACATGTGCATGGATGCAATCTAGAGAAGTTCTGTCGAGTATCCAGGCCCCACGAATTTCAAAAGGAGAAACAAGGAGAGTAAATGTCAACATGGAAGAAACAGGTATTTTTTCTTGGGGTCTAATGAGGTACACAAATAACATAAAGTTAATGTACGTACAGCTTTGCAGGCCCTATACTTCGCCACATCAAATATACATCATGTAAATTTTTGACAAATAGAATAATGCAAGATTGTGGCACTCTAAGTATGACTTGCAATAAGTATTTCATGTACGGAAACTCGATATAAAGAGGAAAAAGTAGCCAGTCTCCGAAAAAAGAAGCTAACCATGCGTAAATTCTAACATAATAAAACTAGAACATACCCAAAGCTTCACACAAGCATCAATGACAACTGGAATTAGGCATATAAAAACTGTTATGGCAGCCTGATCGATCTCAAACCCATAATGCTCAACCAAGACCTCTAATAACGTCTGCCAACCTGATTCAGAATGATATCTGCAAGTTGTAAAATACATAAAGACATAAAGTTAAACTAGAAAGGAAATAAATATCAAAGCTATAACTATACGAGTAAATTTATATAGAAGAGAATGCTTTTAAGACGAAAGCTAAAGGCAGCAATGATTGAAGGCAGTTATCTTAGATCTTGATCTTGGAGAACAAGTACAATCACTATAATGACAAACCATAACTGTTTAAAACAGCACAGAAGTAGGCTAAGGTCCTCTTTTGTGTAAATGAGTTGACAATGTAAACACACCATGAAATGTGATACAAACTTGACATATGAAATGATTTTAGCTCAGCAATATGGATATTAAGTAGGATGCTTGAGTGGAGAATAGAAGAGATATTACCCTAAAAAAATATCAGTGATAAGTATTATGAGAAACGCCTTTCCGGTGTCTGTAATATTATTCAGTAACTTATAACCAGTAAATCTCAGCAAGGCTACCTGCAGGAGTACAGAAGGAAATATGATTGCATTTTGAGAATGATGATGAATGAAACATAAAAAGGTTGTTTAACTGCACACCAATCGTCATATCATGCAGGCCCTACATTACTTCATTTGGTAATTCTTTAGAATGTGATGCCATCTTAAAATAGCGATAGGAGACATCAATCAATAAAGCAACTTCTCACTCTTAAAAAGATTAGTTATCAAACAAAATACTTCTCTCACAGCAAAATTTTACAAAATTGCTGTCTAGCTTCTTGAGGGAAAATAATAATTTTTGTGTACACTATTGGCCTTCAGAAGCCTTTCCCCCATACCTGCTCTGTAATATGGTGGCAAAAGCTTCAATAGTTACAGTAATAAGTAGACATAGTTTGTTTTGCTGCATTGAGTTGATCATATTTAACTGATGACATGTGACTCTTTATAAGTTCTAAAATGAGAACAACAAGCTCTCCCTCATGTATTTCAAGAAACAAGTAAAGAAAGGTTATGATGGAAGTGAACAGCGGGTCTCACTTGATTCTGATTGAAGTACAGAAGAAGGAATAATGAGACCCCAAACACCATATCTGACCAGATGTTAGCAAATGCTTTCCGGTTCTCCAGTCTCCATTCATCTCGCAGCTCTAGCCTGTCAAGTGACACAGAAGACAGAGATAATCATATTAAGTTGCATGATAAATCACCAGCATGAATTATCTCCAGGAGTAAAGAATATAGAACATAAAATCCATATAAAATAATCATAAAGGTTCTAGGGTTTCTGAAAGTTGAACAGAAAGGCTATAACCTGATGTACATTATTAAACCTTATTTTCTTCTACAAATGACAGCAGCATGATCCTACCCTCCCTTTCTATAAATTGTAATTAACAAAAGGAAGTATCCAAAAATTGTTTCCTTAAGATCCTACATAGAATGTAAGTTGATAAAAAAGGGCAGAATAATTATACTAGAACTCAAAAGGAGAATGCGTTCACTAAGATGTGCCAACAAAAAATATTGACTACACTAAAACACTTACGCTTTATGCCGTAACTCCATGTAAATCTCCTTGTCAGACAGAGGTGGAGATTTACCAATCTCTACTTCAAGCCGATATCGTGCTTTCTCAAGTTTCAGAGCCTTGACCATTTCCAGCTTTTGATTCTTCCTAACATCAAGCAATTGTGCCGCAAGTGGTACTGTTTTGACATACCTGCTCAGGAAATTATAATACTCATCAAGTCCATTTACAAAATGCAACAATAAGATTTCAGCAGATGCAGCCACTTCCAGCTGAATATTATCTCACTAGAAATGCCATTTGTAGCAAATAGCAATACTCACATAAGCTTCCTCAAAGAAAAGGAAAAAAAACTCGGATAAGCTGTCTCTATGCAAGTAATTTTATTTTAATTTATTTTTTCAAAATTTAAAGAGATGTATCAACTAAGAATCTAATATCTCAAATTTCCATTGTTTGCTAATGCCAAATTTTGAGCTTTGGTGAGTTTCAAGGCAGATCTGTTGCTGCCTGCACACACGAATCATAACCCAGCCAATGCCTCTTGTTCCACATGTCTGAAAGGTGAAAGAACAAGGGAGTATACTCCAGTTGGAGAAAATGCGCTTGAAGAGTGAAGGCTACTTGTTAGTTGCTATTGGGGTAAATATACGTGCAATTCTTAACAATTTAGAATGCTCGAGAGATTTGAGCTACAAATGGTTTAAAATATTCGAATTCAAAATCACATGAGTCAGAGGAACATCAACAGCATGCTAATACCACTTTGACTGACTTGTACAGCAAGCTAGGATGTTGCTGATGAAATTCATAGATGATACTATGATCAGATCCTAGACATTTTCTTTGACTCTGGAAGTAATTTTAATGTGTAAAGCTATGATAATAGACAGTCATCGGTGAAGTATAAACATACTTATCAAGTCGTACTGAATGAATGATAATAAACTATTTGCATATTATTCTTGATCACCTTTCTCTTAATCCTAAAATGAGTTGAAACAAAGGAAATGATTGACTTCATACAGAAATGAGAAATGCTAGTTCATATCATCAACCCAAGAGTGAGAAAATGCATTGCATGGTAAAATGTACCTGTCCAAAAAAGGCAAAAGAACATAGTCATGAACCAAGAAATCCAGAGCCCATGGAACAATGATCAGGACTGCCAAAAATTTAGCCTGAAATAAGAAAAGTTGCGATGAATTTGTAACATAACACTCACTAACAAATGAAAACAATGCAGTTTGCCAATAAATCCTAAAAACTGATGTCAAAGTACTGTAAGTCTTAAGCCATATTATATTAACCATAGTACTTGATCAACATCCAATCATAAAGAACCAAATTAGGCAAGACGGAGCTGGTTAGGAGTCATAATTGTAGTCATTCTCGCCCATGCATGTATACGTTAAGGATTCTTACTCTTAAAAGTAATTTCCCATTTCCAGATTGATATCGCGTCAACATAATATGATGAGCTAATAAATACATTGTTAAGAGGAAAGATGAGTTTTCTTCCACAAACAGGATGTTCCCTATATACAGTATGCATCTAAGTAGTTACAGCAATAACTATCCAATCATCCACGTACTTGTGAAGAAGAAAAATATGTAACTAGATGGATGATCATACATCATTTTTCTAGTTAATCAAAGAATTTTAAAGTTACTGAGACTGTAGATGATCAAAACTGTGGCTAAATGCATGTCATAATTTAGTTTGGTGGTGGAAAATATCATTGATTTTTACACACAATAGCTAAAGGGTAAAAACATAGATCTAAATTTAGTGGCATTCAACTATAGGGAAACAAAAGTCTGGTTGACAGAGGTTTGGTAACTGCGCACTATAACTTATTCATCTTTCTTGAAATAATCTGACTATCCACTAGTAATTCATGTAAAGCACAATTTATTCAAAAGATAAGTTTCCTGAACTTTCATATAAAGAAGATGCAGATTATGATGTTAACTGTATGATTTTCCATATTGTAAGGAATGAATTGCTGTAATTAATGTGGGATCATATTTGGTGTGCTAACTCATATCAGTTCTGCTTTAGTTTATACCAATTTAAAAAACAAAAAAGAAATCTCTTCAACATGGAATAGGTTTCTCTGTTAATGTTAAACCTAAACAAAAATTATAAGTATATACAATACGTTAATTCTAACATTTTTGAGAAATTTTAAAGCAAAACAGTGCTAACTGCTAAGAATTGAAATATTACCACAGGAAACCTATAGAAATTAAATCCCACAACCCAAAATGCTACAGCATGTAAAAACAATTATACAATTCTATGAATCAAATGCATTTATCTTCATGGCAGTAAAATCAAATTCTCGCTCACCGAATTGAATGAAGCATAGCGGAAAACCCGATCTTCATACAGAATATCATCATCTTCTTTGCCTAGAATCAAATCCCTCGCAGACTTGACCAATCCTCTACTGGAAAACACTTCACTTATTTGATCCCCTATATCGTCTCCCGGTTTCCCTACTGCACCATTTGAGTTTTCAAACCACGAGGCATCATAACCAACATCATCATTACTTTCATCAACAAGCCAGTCCTCCCACCTCCTATTCTCCTCATTCTTTGCATCTTCTTGAGCTTCCCTCAACTCCACAATTGCCTCAGCTCGCCTTTTCCACTCCTCAAATTTGTCATTTGCGGATAACTCCTCATCACTCGACTCCTCCTCCGGCTCCAGCACTTCGAATGCGTCCTCATCCCTCAAACCAAGCCAGTTCCCATCATCATCGAGGAAGAACTTCTGCCACCATGTCCTCTTCTTTGCATGCCTTTTCTTGGCATTCGGCACCACCCCACCTGGTTTTTTCCTCCAACAACTCAATTGAGCCCCAGAAAACAAAGCATTGCCTGACCCAAACGAATTCTCGGAGACACAACTATTCTGGGACAAGACTAGATTTTGACATAAGATAACTGACGTGCTCATGAATATCATGAAATAACTTCCACATTTTCAGCCTCATGAAACTGTAAGTAAGCAATCTTGCTCGACCAGAAACGTATAATTAGCCATTGAATCAATCAATCACGCAACTGAAAACAAAAGAAACAGCCCCACTAAAGATAAAAATAGTAGAAACTGATGGAACTGCAAAAGATAGTGCAGTACTTGAAACTTGAAATAAAACAACAAAATATGCTATTTGGGTTTATCTGTCAGGATAGGAAGAGCCAAGCGGGAGAGGATAACGGTTTTGGTTTGATAGTCTTCAGAGGTTATGGCGTCTGTTGTGAGTACGCCAAATTTTGGGTAATAAATTGGAATTTGAGCCTTTCATTTTTATTTAGTAGCTGATTTCCTCTTTAATTTATCCCGGATAAGGCATTCCCTCGTAGCTAAATAGAGATTCATCCACATGTATGATATGATCCATGTGCTTATTTTATCATCTGATAATATCTATAAAAAAAAAAAAAAAGTTATTTTCTTTTCATTTGACACTTTCGAGTAGAACTCGTGGATTTATCTCCAAGAGGATCACCTTTGCGCGGTATTCCTGCTGGCCATTTCGTCGAACACCTCCTCCGCACACTCCGTGTCGGAAAACGTGGTTGACATGGACAGCAGCGAATCCGACACTGTAAATTCTCAATCGAACCCACTTTTAACGACGTTGCCATGAAGCTATCGGCCCAGACCTTGGCGGGATTTGAGAATAAACGCAGGCTATGATGATGGATGGAACGAGGACAGATGCGTTTGTGTTTAGTTTGAGGTTGGGGCCATGTTGTTTGTAGAGAACTAGTGTCGTGCTAAATTTGACTCCTTTATTATTTATGGAGTCAAAGATTTTTTTTTATAGAATATTTTAAAATTAAAAATTTTATCGAGGTTTATTGATGTCACACTACATTACATATGTGAAAATAGCAAGAAATTGGAAGTGATCTCAGTGATCATTCAATGTCTAGAACATCGGCCAAGTTGCGGCCGCTGGTCTCCATCGGGGAGAGGGAGACACTGAGAGCACAACCAAGAATCACCATCTGAAATAGGATCACTGCATATGTCTGGTGGCAATTATCAACCAGCGCCACCGCTGCAACTGGGCATATCATCCCCCCAATTCTCCCCACTGCACTTGTTATTCCAACACCACTTCCCCTTATACTAGTCGGATATATCTGTAACAGTTCCCACCACAAACTACAATCAAAACTTCATAACTCCCACATAGTATCAGATTTTCATGGTTAGATTTGTGTACCTCGGGGCAGTAAATGCAGGCGACAATGAAAGTTGCTGAGACCAATGCACGAGCTCCAAACAACAGAGCTGTAGTCAAAACCTCATTCTGATGAGTCAAGAGTGGAATCAGAAGAATTGAAGCTAATACAAACATGATTATCATGGAAAGCTTGCGTCCCACTCTGTCCACAATGAAGGCTGCTAAGATCATGCCAGGAACCTCTGCAAAAAAACAGACTTGTAATCAGTGAAATCCAGAATAATGCCAGTAAATATTATCAAAACCATTTTGGTTTTTTACCTGCCAAACTGGTAACAAAAGCATCTACATAAAGGCTTGTATTTTGGCTTTGATCCGAATGCAATGCGGGCGTTGTACTTGTACACTTACTTCCACTGCTGTTCAGTTCAGAAGTAAGCAATATAACGCCATAGTATGAAAATGTATTCCCAAAGAATAAAAACAATAGACTGAGGGTTGTTCTTCTTAGTTTTGGAGAGAAAAGCATGAAAGGCAATGAGCAATTGCCTCCGTGATTGTATGCTTCATCCATGCTTGGGGACAGCAAATGGACGTTTTCTGGTGCTGCAAACTCGTTACCATCCGGAATATGATCAAGAACAAGTGTTCCATTATGGAGTGTTGTACCATTAACTGATGCTGCCTTTTCCAGAATATGATGAGCCTCTTCAATTTTTCCTTTCATGCACAGAAACCTCGGGGACTCAGGTATCCAACCATAAAAGAGAATCACGATGAAGCAAGGTACAGAAGAGAGTGCAAGCAACCATCTCCAGCCAAGATAGGGCATGACAATCTGTGAAAAGATACCAATCATGTTTACTTGATTGTATATAGGGAAAAAAGGAAAGTGAGATAATGGCATACCCATGCAAGAGCAGCCTCAAATATTGTTCCAATTGTCCAAAAACTTGAAAAGGCAATCATCCAGAAACCTCTGTTTGGAGCTGGAACAAATTCCAAGAACCAGATGTTGAAGGTATGCATTGCCCCAAGACCAACTCCAGCTATGCAGCGAAGAACGACTAACGACGTGTAATTTGGTGAGAATGCACTTAGCAATCCAGCAATAGATGTGATAGTGGCAAGACCCAGGATGCTCTTCCTGGAATGGAGAACAAAATATAGGATCAATCAATATGTGGTCAGGCATGAACATTAATGAAATCGATCAACTAAGAATCAATCATGATCTTACTTCCGACCATATCTATCAGCTATGAAACCCCAAAAATATGATCCAACCAACATGCCAGCAAAGACCACAGTTGATATCAAACTCTTCTCACCAGGAGAGAGATGCCACTCAGATTCAACTGCTGCTCCGATAAACGAGAGAATCATAAGCCCCATTGCTTCAGCAGCATAGCCCAGTCCTCCATAAGATAGTAACAGAACTTGGTATTTACCAAAGCCAACCATAGCAAGTGCTTCATCCAGAGAGTACAGAGGTTTATAATCTTCCATCTGCACATCAAAAATCAGCAATGGGAAAACTTGCGTATGGTTGGAGTTGATATGCAATGTTTATAGATATACATAATCCATAATATCAACCGTTTCATTTCACCAGCACTGACAACATGAATTAGGGCATAGAAAAAAGAAAAAAAAAAAAAACTGGAGAATGTCTCCACCACCAGGGTGATAAAGTAGAAGCAAGTGAAGCATCATTTCTCGGCAAGTTCTTCAATTATTATATAAATATGTATATGTATGATACAAATTACAATCCATGAACTGGATATGAATCTGAGAGTACTAGCTTCACACAAAAGTTCATTCTCAAAAGCATGCAATCATCACCGTTTTGCAGTCTCAATTTAGCTTCTACTTCTCAAAATCCAGCGAAGCGGTTTTACTGCTGCAACAACAACCATGTGAATTACCAAAGCTGCGACGCAAGTTTGAACAAAAATAAAAGATCCATCAGCAATCATCACCTGAAATTGAAGCGATGAAGCGAATACACAAACAGATAGTGTGTCGACGTACCCGAACCGACAAAATCTTGAAATTAAAAATTGCCCCCAAATGTGAAGTTGAATTTATTATAGTGCAAAAAATAGTAATAATAAGAAAGAGAATTGTTGATTGAGAATTATAAAAAATAAAAAAATAAAAAAAAGTAGTTTAGTTATTGATTTTGGATTAAAAGCTTGTACAATTTTTTCGATTTTAAATTAATAATTAAACTATTTTTTAGATTTTGGATTGATAATACTCTAAAAAAATTTTACAATGCAAAAAAAAAAATAAAAATTGTCGATTCATGACCAAAAAATAGTTTAAGGCAAAAACTTGCATTAGACACGCTTAAACGATTTAGGCGGGTTTTATCCATACCCAAATGGGTACATCCATCTCAAATAGGATTTATTAATCCCCAATTATGGTATATTAGATGGGTTTAACTTGGGTTAATAAATAAAACCCGTCTAAACCGTTTAGGCGTGTTTAACCTGAGACCTTCCCATAGTTTAATTATTTATTTAGGACTCGAAAGATTGTACAATTCTCTATCAGAAACTCTTAAAGTTCTCAATTAAATTTTTTTATTAAATTAAAAATTTATCTTTCGAGTCATGTGTCGTAATTAAAATTTAAAAAAAAATAATCTCAGTAACGGGTAGGCAAGCACGTGCTTATACACCGGTTAGTCGTGCAATTGAGTTGGATTAGTAGGTACGATTTGTTTAAATCTCCACCACAAAGCCCATCAACGAAGATGTGGTTACCTATTCCCAAAAGCGAGATACGTTTTTTGGAGTTATCGATTAAAATAATATAATTTATATCAATGATTTATTTATTTTCACGCAATTACAAGATAGTAAAGTATCTCTCCATCAATCATTATCCATGTAATTGAATTGAGGGGGAGTTTAGTTGGTGGGTTTCGGAATGAGGGAATGGAATGATTCCGAAACCCACTGTTTGGTTAAAGAGTATGGGAATGATTCCCAAATACTTGGGAATCACCAAAACCCTCCAAAATGGTGGATTTTCATTTTCATTTCCATATATTATTACCAAAATTATTTATTTCATATTATTTTATAATTATTTTCTTATTTATTTATTTTTATAATATTAATCTAAAATATTTTGATAATTATATTATTTTATAATATTATATATTATTCTTTTAAATATATTAATATAATAATATTATTATATTAATTATTTATTTTAATATGATTATATTTTCTTAAATTTTTATTATTAAATTAATCATTTATTTCTTATTTTTATTTCATTTTATTTATAATTATTTTCTGATTTATTTACTTTTTCTTTTTTCTTTTTTTAATGTTTTTCATAATTATATTATTTATAGTATTATATGTTATTATAATTATATATTAATATTTTTAATATATTATTATAATAATATTATTATCATTATAAAATCAATCATTTATTTTTTATCTTAATTTTATATTTTATAAAACAAATAATAAGATAAATAGATTATTTATTTGTTTTAATATGATTTTATTTTGTTATTTTTTATTGTTAAATTAATTATTATTTGTATAACAATTTAATTATATTATAAACCTATAAACTTAAAAAATAAATCATCAGAATTGAAAAATGATTCCAAAACTCATCTAGTAAACCAAACATCAGAATTGGGAATGATTCCAAAAAATCAAACCCATACTCATTCTCTCTACTATCAAACTCACTCATAGTGATTTCCGACAGTTAAAGCAAACGCCCCTAGTAGTATCTAATTCAAATTTGATTTATTTATTATCGAATTAAGTCGACCTATTGGGTCTACTGGATTTGGGCTGCTTGGATATCTGCTCGGGCTGGTCCTATTTTTCAACTGGCTCTTGTATTATTCTGGGCCTTTAATTCGGCCGAAACGTTCTATGGGCCTATTATAAAAATATTAATTTTATAAAATTAATAATTTTATATTTCAAACTAGAATTAATCTTCCCACTAATTGTATATTTAAAAAACTAATATTACATTTACACGTTCTCAGTCATAAGCAAGGTACTTTAATCACTACAATCCGAATAAAGGGATAATTATGTGCTTATTTTATTATATGATAATCTACTAATATATTAGAAGAGAATAATATAAAATAAATGTTCCCTCTATATAAAAGTAAAAAAAAGTTATATCTCTCAATTGTTTGTAATTTTATTTATTAATGTACTAATATGTTAAAATAATTTATATTTATCTCATTTAGTTATAATTTAATTTATTAATGTATTTGTATTTAATATATAATTTATACAATAGCAAGAAAGGTACATTTTTTCAACTTTTTCGCAAAATCTTACAAACTCACTAATTTATTATTTTAATTTATTTTTAAATATGGAAGCATAATTTGCCTTTGTGGGAAGGTCTTGGGTTAGGCAGGCCTAAACAATTTAGGCGGGTTTTATCCATTAACCCAAGCTTTAGGCGGGTTTTATCCATTAACCCAAACTCAAACCCATATAATATACCATATTTGGGATGGGTGAACCCATTTGGGTAGGATAAAACCCGCCTAAACCATTTAGGCCTGCCTAACGCAAGTTTTTGCCTTTGTTATTTAGGTTAAGCTCGCATTGTAAATTAAAATATAAAGTTTTATTAATTTTATGTTTACTCCTTGGTCCTTACATTTTTATGAGAGTTTAATATATATATATATATATATATATATATATATATATATATATTGGTATTGAAATTTATAATATGTTGAAAGATATATATATATTTGATTTACAGTACAGTAAATTACTAATATTTAATACTGGTTAATAAAAAAATAAATATATTATTTTTATTTTTTATTTTATAAATAAAATATCAAATATTATCCTGCGCAAACTAATTTCTTAAAAAAGTTTAATTTTCTTGTCTTTTGACACGCCGCGCACAAAAGAGACACTTTTATCATATATGCGTATAACAACTTAGTATTGGCATTTCGTCGAACACCTCCTCCGCACACTCTGTGCCGGAAAACTTGGTGTACATGGACAGCAGCGAATTCGACACTCTGAATTCTGAATCGAATCCATTTTTAACGACGTTGCAATGAAGCAAGCTACCGGCCCAGATCTCGGTGGGATTGAGAATAAGCGCAGGCTATGAATTATGATGATCGATGGAACGATGACAGATGCGTCTGTGCTTGGGCATGTTGTGCGTAGAATGTGAGGGTTTAGTTCTGGTATGGAGCTGCGTTGTTTGACAAAAAGCTTTTGATCACACGATGATGATGCATTAACGTGTCTTAGTTTATGAAGGGATGAAATTCATCATAAATAAGTAACAAGAAATTCGAAGCGATATTACTGATCTCAATCAACGGCTAGAACATCGACCAAGTTGCGGCCGTTGGTCTCGATCGGGGAGAGCAAGACACTGAGAGCACAGCCAAGATTCACCATCTGAAAAAGGAACACTGCATATGTCTGGTGGCAATTATCAACCAGCGCCACTGCTGCAAGAGGGCATATCATGCCCCCAATTCTCCCAACAGCAGTGGTTGTTCCAACTGCAACTCCCCTTATACTAGTCGGATATATCTGCTCCACCACAAATCACAATCAAAAGTTGATCATTACAGATAGTATCAGATTTTCATGGTTGGATTTAATCAGATTTTGTGTACCTCGGGGCAGTAGATGCAGGCGACAGTGAAAGTTGCTGAAACCAATGCACGAGCTCCAAACAACAGAGCTGTGGTGAAGGCCTCATTCTGATGAGTCAAGAGTGGAATCAGAAGAATTGAAGCTAACACAAACATGATTATCATGGAAAGCTTGCGTCCCACTCTGTCCACAATGAATGCTGCTAAGATCATGCCAGGAACCTCTGAAAAAAAAAAAACAAAAAAAAAAAACTTGTAGTCAGTGAAATCCTGAATAATGCCAGTAAATATACAGTTAACTTTTTTTTATCATGACCAATTCGTTTTTTTTTTTTACCTCCCAAACTGGTAACAAAAACATCTAAATAAAGGCTTGAATTTTGGCTTTGCTGTGAACGCAATGTGGGCGTTGCACACTTACTTCCACTGCTGTTCAGTTCGGATGCAAGCAGGATTACGCCATAGTATGAAAAAGTATTCCCAAAATACAAAAACCATAGACTGAGGGTTGTTCTTATTAATTTTGGAGAAAAAAGTATGAAAGGCGATGGGGAACTGCCTTTTTGATTGCATGCTTCATCCATTCTTGGGGGCAGCAAATGGACATTTTCTGGTGGTGCAAACTCGTTACCATCCCGAATATGATCAAGAACAAGTGTCCCATTATGGAGTGTTGTACCATTAACTGATGCTGCCTTTGCCAGAATATGATGAGCCTCTTCAAATTTTCCTTTCATGCATAGAAACCTCGGGGACTCTGGTATCCAACCATATAAGAGAATTACGATGAAGCAAGGTACAGAAGAAAGAGCAAGCAACCATCTCCAGCCAAAATTGGGCATCACAATCTGTGAAAGATACCAATCATGTTTTTAGTGGCATCAATGTTCATAAAAGCAACTGTATCTGTCTATGTTCAGCTGCCGATAGGATTCAGAAAAGCCATCATAATCCTCGAAAATTGCAATGCTCAAATGATCAGCAAACATTAAACTGTCATAGTTGCATCCATGCTTAGAAGAGGGGATGCAAGATATAATGAGGGCGGATGATAGTCACTTGGGGTAGAGGGAAAAAAAGAGAGAAAAGGGAAGTATGATAATGACATACCCATGCAAGAGCAGCCTCAAATATTGTTCCAACTGTCCAAAAACTTGAAAAGACAATCATCCAGAGACCTCTGTTTGGAACTGGAACCAATTCCAAAAACCAGGAGGTGAAGACATGCATTGCCCCAAGACCAACTCCAGCTATGCAGCGAAGTACGACTAACGACACGTAATTTGGAGAGAAAGCACTTAATAACCCAGCAATAGATGTAATAGTGGCAAGGCCCAGGATGCTCTTCCTGGAATGGAGAACAAAAAATATAGGTTCAATCAATATGTGGTCAGGCATAAACGTTAATGAATAGGTCAACTAAGACTCAAGAATCTCACTTCCGTCCATATGTATCGGCTATGAAACCCCAAAAATATGCTCCAACCAACATGCCTGCAAAGACCACAGTTGATATCAAACTCTTCTCACCAGGAGACAAGTGCCACTCAGTTTCAACTGCTCCTCCGATAAACGAGAGAATCATAACCTCCATTGCTTCAGCAACATAACCCAGTCCTCCATAAGCTAGTAATAGACCTTGGTATTTACCAAAGCCAACCATAGCAAGTGCTTCATCCAGAGAGTACAGAGGTTTAGGATCTTCCATCTGTACATCAAAAAATCAGCAAAGGATTTATACATTTACATAATATGAGAATTAGGCATAGTAAAAGAGTTTAAGTCACAGTAGCCAAACCCAAAACTAACAGTAACATAAGTTACTAAAAGTGTAATATTTCTGAAACGGTAAAGTAGAAGCAAATGAAGTATCATTCTAAGCAAGTTTTCCAATTTTCCACTATAAAAATACATACAATTATGTATGTATATATCATGTATGATACAATCCGTGAACTGCAGATGAATCTGGAGTATCAACTTCACACAAAAGTTCATTCTCAAAAGCAAACAATTATTACCGTCTTTGCGCAGTCAATTTAGCTTCTGCTTCTCAAAAGTAAAGCGCTTTAACAGCCGCAACCACCATGTGAATTACCAAAGCTGCAACACACAAATAAAGGAAACTATAAATTAATAATCTCATCAAAGAAAGAACTCGGAACAAGTTTGAACAAAAACAAAAAAATCCATCATCAATCATCACCTGAAATTGAAGTGATGAACCGATAAAAAAAGGACATTCACAATAATATGACGATTAATTAATATAAACCGACAGACAATTAAGAAGAGAAGAAAAAGGGACCTCATCGCAGGAAAGGGCTGCTTCCGCCGTTGACGATGGATGGAAACAGAGTGAGCAGTTGAACTCCGCTCAAGTGACCACCGTTTCGTACAAACAGAGTCTCATTCACCGGCGACTGGTCCTCAATTCCAAATTCAATATCCTAAATTATTAGGCAAAAACTTGCGTTAGGTATGCCTAAACGGTTTAGGCGGGTTTTATCCTACCCAAATAGGTTCACCCATCCCAAATAGGGTATATTATATGGGTTTGGGCTTGGGTTAATGGATAAAATCCGTCTAAAGCTTGGATTAATGGATAAAACCCGCCTAAATCGTTTAGGCCGGCCTAACCCAAAACCTTCCCAAATTATTATTACTATAATTGAACAGAAAAAAAGAAAAGAAAAAAAAGTGAAACTAATATATAATATTGGCCCAACAAAATTCATAGGTAACAGATTCAATCAAGCCAAAATATGTATTAGGATTACAATATTTGTTTACCTAAAAAATATAGTCAGAATAATACAAGATCGAATAGAGTAAGCAAAAAATCGGTTGGTTGATCCGATTAAAATTATTCTTTTTGTATTAATTTTTTAATTGTAATTATATGACTAAAATATATTCATATTTATTAATTATATTTCTAGCTATGTAATTGTATTTACTTCAAATAATTATTAATAAATAATTAAATTCCTTAAAGTTACACATTCATGAAGTTAAATTTTTTATAAAATAAAAATTTTCAATATTTGAATTGATTAATATACGAAGTTTTGAATTTTTTTATAAAAGAGAATAAATATCCCATACATTTTTATATTTAGAAGATTAAAAGAAAATTTTAATAACATAAAAATCTTATAAAATATTAAATAAATAAAAATCATACATAAATTTGTGAGCACGATTGGCTAGCTCGAAAATCGAATGGTTAATATTAAGATCAACAAATTTTTACTCAAAAAAAAAAAAACATCACCTCAAATCGTATCAGATCAAATAACCTACAACCCAATGAAATAATTCAATTAAAACTCTACATAAAAAGTTTATGAGAGGATATTATTGCATTTGAAAATATTTAAACATAGAAATATTCATTACTAAATATGAACTTTCATAATTACAGTATATAAGTATTGTATAATATTTGTGTCAGCAATCAGCAGGCACAATCCAAGTCTTAAACTACTATTTACAGAGGTAATATATCACTCAGTTTCCTTCCCTTAGTTTCAATAGGGAAGAGAAACATACTAATCCCAGACAGAATTACTGCAGTCCCAAACAAACTTACAGCTGCCGTTTGATGGCAACCAGAAACTAGCTCCACAGCCACCAGAGGGCATATCATGCCTGCAACTCTTCCCACACCACTCGCCACGCCGACTCCAGTCGCCCTAACAGACGTCGGATACAACTGAAAACACCAGGGGAGCAATTAGATTGCGTTTGCCACTGGCCAAAGGGCAGAATCAGAGACAGATACAGATCAACTCACCTCCGGACAGTAGATACCGGCCACTGTGAAGTTCCCGGTGATGAACATCCGGGCTCCAAACAGTAGAGATATGGACACAGCTTCATTTTGCTGGAACATCAGTGGTACAAGACAGATGAACGCGAACAAGTACATAACCACCATTGACATTCTCCGGCCAATTTTGTCCACGAGTATTGCTGATAAAATGAGCCCCGGAAGCTCTGTCGCGCGCACATATTGAATTGTCAAGAAAGGTAATATGTGTGTTATTCGGAAGAGAGAAAGAAGAATGCCGTGATACCTGCAAAGCTAGTGATGAATACGTTTACGTAGAGGCTGGAATCTGACGCGAGATTTGAAGGTGAAACAGTGCTGTGGCATTTACTCTCTCCACTGCTTAGTTCCGAGGTCATCAACACAACACCATAGTAAGAAAATGAATTGCCGAAGTAAACAACCCATAAGAGAAGGGTTGTTCTGAGTAAACTTGGTGAAAAAAGTGTGAAAATCGACGAGTATCCTGATTTAGCAGTATCGGTTTGTTGTTCACTGGTAGGAAGTAATCGGGTGTCCGGTGAAGAAGTAAGATCGTCATCTAGGCTGCTCATTTTGTCAGAAACAAGTTTGCCAGAAGGAAGCTCTGCTTTGTTGATAGTGGCCATTTTCTTCAAAACATCATGAGCTTCATCGATCTTTCCATTCAGGAACAAATACCTAGGAGTCTCTATGGTAAGGAAATATAACATAAATGCTGCAAAACAGGGTGCCGATGATACAGCGAGCAGCCATCTCCATCCCATTCTAGGAATGATGATCTGAACAAAATGTGGAGGAAGATTACAGAAATGGATTATCAATTGATTAGTTCACCAAAAATGCTTAATCCAAAAAAGACAGAAAAGAACAGAAACTGCAACACTTACATAACAAAAATAAGATCAAACTATGAGCATGTCAGGACTTTCGCAAATATGTCAGCACACAGATTAAATGATGAGTAAACAAAAGTTAATGTGAAGCACAACAGCCATATCTGGTTAGTTAACCAGCCATATCTCCACCACATTTGACAGCTGAAAGCCGGCAGTCAGTAAAACCATCATGTTTCAAGATCTAAATATCGAAGAACATTGTGGAACGTGGGTTGGGGCTAATGGTGCATAAGAAAAGGGAAAAGCTAGTTAGGGTCCAATTCTTCACTTTGTTAAAAGAATGTAATTACTCAGAGATGTATAAATCCTGCATGGAAGAGAGAATGATGGTTGGTACTTTTACATCTTACTAAGTGGGAGAAATTCCATAGATTGTGTTTGATAAATTAAGACATACCCATGCCAATGAAGCCTCAAGTATTGTTCCAACTGTCCAGGAAGTAGCAAAGATAACCATCCAAATGCCCCTATTTCGCACAGGTACAAACTCGAGAAACCATGATGAGTACACAGGTCCACCACCCAAACCAATGCCAACGATCATTCGAAAGATGACCAATGAAATGTAGTTTGGGGAGACGGCACTAAGGAAAGCAAATATGCTAGTTAATACAGCAACGCTTAGAAGACCTACCCTGGTGGCCAAAAATAGCATTTGAAAGTCAGTAACAATACCATCTATTTAAATGTTACAATAACTACAGATACTCAAATTATTAAATAAATACTTTACTAGTTTATAGTTCAAGGCCAAAAAGATTATCCGGCAGTTCATGAAAATGAGCAAGACAAACTCGGAGACTGAGAGGAATTAAGATGTTTTAAAGAAATTGACAAAGTAAACTTTGATCGAAATATGAGATGTAGCTGCGATGAAAGAAACAATTTATGCTGAACTTACCTGATACATGCCATTAAGGTGGTTATCTATCCCTGTAGGGCAAGAAATATCAGTATTTACGTACAGTTCTATAATCTCCTAGCAATATTTGCATGGACTGAATGAGCACTTCCTATAGCAATAATTTTAGCACAAGCAATTCAATGTCATTAGCAGTTCTACACTTCTAAAGAGCGAGTGCTATGTACTCAAAATGCATATTTGGGAACTAATATCCAAAGTATACTGAGCTCAGTTTGCACATTGAGAACCACCCATGCTTCAAGAATCAGAACTCGAAGAAGTTGCAGTTAACTTCCCATTATCACAAATGAGCAACAAAACCTTGGAATGAAATTAAAAATGTTTCTATGAAAATTGATGAAAATCTTGAACCAGATCATAGATGAAGCTATGATGCAAGAAGTGTTTTTAATAGACTAGTTGAGAACTTCCTATAGCATCAATATCAGTACAAGCAATTCAGAATGAGAATTTGGAAACAAATGTAAAAAGTAAACCGATAAGGAATACATTGCCCTGTACAAGGCATAACTGAGATCTAATAAAGTTTGAACTTTGAGAAGCATTACACAAAAAATAAGAGCTGAAAGAACTTGCCTTCTGCCATAATTATCAGAGATGAAGCCCCAGAAATAAGCTCCAATCAGCATCCCAGCAAAAACCATAGTCGTGATCAAGCTCTCTTGTCCGGATGAAAGACCCCATTCTTCTTTAACAGAAGGTCCTATAAATGACAGTATCATTACCTCCATTGCCTCAGCCATGGCTCCAAGTCCGGCATAAGCCAGCACCAGAGCCTGAAATTTCCCAAATCCCACCACAGCAAGAGCTTCATCCAGAGTGTAACCTGGCTCACTCCCATCATTTTCCACCACCTGATAAAAAAACTCAAGTTCAAAACTACCTACTTGCACCACAAACACACAGATACAGATACAACAGGTTCACTGATATAATCTTATCCGTTTGCAGATAAAGGAAAATCAGATGAACCACGAATGCCCAAACATCAAGAACTAAAAAAAATGCCCTTTTTAGCTTTTTTATTTTCAGGAAACAATCAAGAATGAAGAAGTAACTAATGGCGCCAACTAAAGATTAAACAAGTGAAAGAATTACCTGAGAATTCATTATGGGCTCTGATTCATAAGCTAAGATTGATCTAAAATTGGCAACGATTCTTAAAAAAACGGGTGCGCTGTGGATGCCAGTTGAGGGACTCTTGACAAAATATCCAGGCAGCCATAAAAAAATCTAAAGGTTTTTCACTATATAATCCCGAGTTAAAACACACAAGATAGAAATTGAAAGAAGGGCTGCAACAACTGCGATTATTACATGACATTTTAATTTTTCTTTTTTTAGCATAATGTACTTTTTTTGTTTCTATTTATATATTTCACAGAACTCGATCATTTTATATTATTTTCGTATTTAATAATAATGAATCTACCATGAATCCCTTTAAAACTTTCTCGTGTTGATTTAGATTAAGGGTTAGTTACAATTTTTACGCAACTTTTCACTGTAATTATTACATACTTCTCAAATTCTGTAAATTATAATATAAATTTAAAATCTTTGAAGATATCACACAATATATTTTATTCTGAAGTAGTTAAATAAACGTTTTAAGATATAATAAATTAATATAGATTAATTAAAACCATAATTTTAAAATTATGAATGTTTCAGATTAGTTTATAATTTATTGATGAGAAATAGTTTCATATGTTTATAAATTAAATTATATATATATATATATTATTTATCATTAAATTTAGTTATTTTTAACTTGAATAATAATTTATTTAAAATATCGGTTTAGGATTTAAAAACAATTTTATACACGTTGCCATCAATAAATTTAGTTAAATAACTCTTCATAATACTCTTTGTTAAAAAGGTTTGTTTAATTAATTTAAAATTTAGAATCATTGTGTAATTTTTAAAAATTAAATAATACTAAATATAATATAAAATTAAACAATCACAAAACTTATTTTCCTCTATTGATAAATAAGGGATAAAATATATTTTTTTATTGAATGTTAAAGTATATTTGTGTTGTAATTTTAAAGACTTTAAATTTTGTTATAATTACCCAAAACAAATGTGAATTTCTTATGTTATAATTACAATAATTTGAAAAATATGCTATAATTGAAAAAATAAGGAAAAAATGTGTTAAAATTTGCAAATAACTCCTCTTGTTGTCAGTGATTTTGATTATGATTATTAGTCGGGGCCTAAACTTTTTTTAAGCCGTAGTTAATCGATAGATTAATTTTTTATATTTAGTTAGTAGGTTATGTGGCACTTAGCCCACTCAGTCAGTTACCTAAATTGGTACCAATTACTCCCAAATCAATTAGATACGAGAATATAATATTGTTCAATTCAGTCTAGAGATTATCTAGGGTCTAGGCTATTCTAAGCGGAGATTTTTACAATAATAATTTTGATAACAAAAATTTCTGGTTAGATTTTGGGTCCAATTCCAAAAGCCCAGTCAGCAGAGTCCAGATTCAGACCCGTATAGAAAATTCTGGAAAGCCCTCCAATATTTTTTAATTACAACAAAAACATGATTTAACATTAAACTAATCAACCCATAAATAAATAAGAATCGGACGCGCAGATTTGTGACCAGTCAAGATTGAACTACTGATTCTTGGAAGTAGCAGCCGTCGCTCCCTCCCACCCGCTTGGAACTTTCTCGAATCTCATCAATACCAGACTCCATCCCTTCTTCCCGACGCTGACCTCCAAATCTCAAGACTTTTCTAGATTTCTGCAATCAATTGCGGCCCTGAAACTTCCGTGTGTTGTCGCCGATCTATCCGGTCAGGTTTTTTATCCGTGCTCGAACAGCGAAATATGGAAGGAGGAGCGGCGGTTTCGGCTGAGAAGGCGGCGGATTCTGCTTCGTACACTTATTGGGTCCGAGAGGCCAGTCGCGACGCCGCGCCGCTGCCCGTGCCGAAGAAGATTGACCCGGCGGATCTCTGCAACCAGCCCACCCAATCTCACTTAGGCTCGGCATGGAATCGGGTATGCATTTTAAGGGAAATAGAATTTTTATTTTTTGGTTTGTTTGTCGCTGGTTTATCGAATTAACCCCTATTTTCTGATTATTGATATGTTGTTTCGTGTTCATTGTGTTTGAAGTGTGTTTGTGGAGTGAAGTTAATGTATATCCTGGATGATGTAAGAATATTAACTAATTAAAGTCATGTGTGTCACATTGGGATTTCAGGGAAGGTGGGATACTGGGGTTAATTTGATCATATTTTGTTGAACCTCAATGAACATTTGAAGCACGTTGTAATCATGAACTTTAGTGCTCTTGTGGACAGTGCGGAAGTAGTATTTCATCGATCATTAAGAGTAGATATACGTTTTCCTGAAAAATTGGGGCTGAGCGGTTTTTCTGCGGCAGCATCACAACTAAATTACAATGTAGACTGTAGAGGAAGCCTACCTGATTATGTTCAATTGAAGATATCTTTTTATAAATGAAGTAAATATGTGACAGTTGAACAGGCAGAAGTGAAAGTTATACACCAGATCAGTTTTTTACTTCAGCTAGTTGGAATGTTCATATTAGTATCATGAAAAAATATACTAGTATTATTTTCCCACAAGAAGATATATCACCATTCTGTCGGGTAGACAATTGGAAGGAAAAGGGTCATCATGCAATCTATACATCTATGGACACATGTAATGTTTTAGGAATGGTCAGCTTGAATTTTTAGTAATGTCTGATTGCTGATGTTATCCTGGATGTTTTTTCTAGAGTACATTATGACGATCATTGACTATCAAGTATCAATATATATTTCAACTTTTGGGTTCAGTTTGCTGCATGGTTTCTTTTTTTTTTTTTTCTTGACACTACGTACCACCAGCTTTCTTCTAGCTTCTAGCTTTTTGGCTGTTTCAGATTTTCTTATTTTAATTTATTCTTTACAGGCTGGAACGTGGGAGGAAAAAAACTTGAATAAATGGGCAACTGAAAGAATTAAGGTCTGGACATTTAATGCTTCCAACTTCTCAAATGTTGCTTAGTACTCCCTCCGTCCCATTACAATTGTCGTCTTTCTTTTCGGCACGGAAATTAAGAGTTGTGAGTGTAGAATGAGTTAGTGGGGTTAATATTTTATTGTTGAGTGTGAAAAAGTTGCCATTTTTGGAAAGGTGACAATTTGGTTGGGACGCCCTATTTAGTAAGTGTGACAATTCAAGTGGGACGGAGGGAGTAACATTTTATGATCTGTTCTGTAGACATTGCCTGTGTGCTTGATTTGACGGATAAGAAGAGTGTGTCAAAAGCATTAATGTAGAGCAAAGGGAGGAATGCCATACAATTATGAACCTCATGCTGTCGGGAAAGTCTTATTATTTTTCAACTTATGATATTTGATATATGCTTTTACCTTGGATGCAATAGAGATATACCTTTTGCAACAAGGAGGCTAAAATAGATGGTTGAGTATATACAACAACAGCTTGTTGGATTTAATTATGAAGAAATCAGAGTTTGAGTTCTTTTTTTAAATAGAGCATAGAAAGTCAGGGAAAACTAAAGGATGGAGAAAATGGAAAAACATTATGGAGGGCAGATCGAAGGAGCCAAGAGCCCACTATTTCCACTTTAAAAATTTGTTGGTGGCATGAAAATATGAATACTTTTGTGTTTAGAACGAAAATTTCATATGTCACTGCAAGGATTTTCTGATGTTTTGCATTATAGATAATTGGAAATAGGTGTTTGGAGATGAAAACAAGCAGGGCCTAGTTTCTCCATAAGAAGAAAGAATTCTCCTTTAATGACAGATTTTGCATGCATGGTCCTGTAACCGTCAATGATTCACCAGTCTGACCTATTTGTGTTTATTGACCAATTGGGTGGGTATTCCTTTGCAGGAGTTGCTTCTCTCTATGGGCTCACTGGAGTTCTCTGGGGGTAAGGCACAAATAACAGAGGTGACAAGGTGCTCTGGAGATGTGAGTGCCTTCAATGTTTATTCTTGAAGATGATATTTTTGCTTTTTGGTTCTGCAGATACGATATTCAAAGCAATCTCATCGAGTCATCATCTGTCAGTTTACTTTTTGATGTGCATACCTTATGAAATTTTTAATTTCGTCCCTATTAATTGTTGAGTTCTCTTCTCATTTTTTAGATACACTATCAAGTAAAAGTTCCGGACCAATAGGCAAAGGATTGCTACTATTCTATCCGTTCCTTATATTATTCTTAGTGAGTGACAAGATATCATGCCTAGTTTTTGTCTGAAGAGAATTTTTTGTTGAACGTGAGGGAGATGTTTATTGGGACTTGGATATTCATCCAAGCAATTGAATCCCCTTGTGATTGTCCATCTATGATATATGGGTGCTGGTGAGAGGTTGGAAGAATCATCATAAACAGAAGTGGACATTATTTTAACTAGTTAGGATTTTGCAAACTAATTGGTCAAGCATGATTACCATTTGATGGAGAAAGCTCAAGACTAGGGTGGGTTTCTGTTCATTCTCTTGTAGGCATTCTTGGTTACTGTCAGAAACAAGAAGCGGGTGGGCTATAACTATGAGTTAGCACTAAAAGTAAAAGGTACGTACAATTGCCTTGTTTCTGCGACTTCCTTGGTAATTAAAACTTTTTCGTTATCTGCTTAAAAATGAAATCAGGAGAATGGACAATGGGAGGAGAGGTAAAGAAGATAAAAGGCGACATAGACGTGGCAGAGTTCTCCTTTGGTGAGCTTGATGACTTGGAGGTATGAAACACAAGTAAGTAAGTTTTCCCTTGAATCCCAATATTATAGTAATGACTAATTGGGTGTTGTGTTGTGCAGATTCAAGTGAAGCTGAGTGAAGAGAAAGATGTTCCTGCGCAAGAAAAGCAGCGGATTATTAAAGATCTCAAGTCATTTTCACAGCCACTTCGAGAGCATTTGCTTCATTTCGAGGAGGAGCTGAAATCTAGATACATAGGTTGAATTTTATTGTGTACCCAAATGTCAAATGTAACACTACTTCTTCATGAGAGACCAATTCCCCTAATATTTTTCATAATGAACTCACCTAATCTAATTCTTATCTCTTTCCTATTTGTATTCACCTGTTCATGATTGATCGTCTATTTTCCTGCAACTTAAAATAATAATAATAATAATAATAATAATGCCATTTTAGATGGTAAAAAATATTTTAACGAGACTGTCACAAATATTAAATAAATTATGCTTATATATGATGGCGATGTCACAACTCTTACAATACAATATCATTTTGAAAATTATTATTAGTTGATTCGTTAGTTTCAACTGATCACAAATAGGAAATTCACTTGTTAATTTACACCAATTTGAATGGTTGACCTGCTCCACGCTCTCCCATTTTTGCCTCCAATATAGAATAAATTCCTATATTATTATGATTGAAAAAGTATGAGTTCAAACCCTTTGAAATTAAAAATAATTTATGGAGGGGAGGATGAGAACGAGATTACAATTAACCAACCAACCCAACTACTAGTATGACTTATCTATATACATATATAGAAACAAATAAAATAATTAGGGGCATTGGAAATCGTGAATATGTTTCAATCAACTGTTTCTGATCATGGCCAGGGACTATTTACTGATAATGTGCGGCCACTTCATGTAAATTTGTAATGAGTAGTAACTAATGGAATAAACTAATTAAAGTGCTTATGTATTTACCATACTTGTAATTTATTACCGACTATATTAATCGATTATTTTGGAAGCTTCTGCCGAATTTTTTTAGGGTTCTATTTTTAAATAGATGTAGATGTTATAATATATGAATAAAAAGAAATTTATTTGAATGACTTTCATCTCGCAGAAAAATGTGTAGTATCTACAATGGCGGATCTACTAAGAGGTTGGATTGTGCTCTAACCCATCTAAACAAATTTCTTTTAGTTTCAGTAATAGGATGATATGATATTTTAAAATATAATTTTTTTCATTGGCAAGATGTTAAGGGGGTTGAGATTAATAGAAGAACAAGGTGTGAGGGGGTTGAGAGAAAAATAATCGAAAATTTTGTTTGTCTTAGTATTAAAATTTTAGATTTTTATAGAACATTGATATTAATTATGATGTATGAATTTTATATATTTTTTTTTATTTTTATTATAAGTAAATTTTTTCAATTACATAATTTTTTGTTACATGAAAAGTCAATGAACCCCTGTCAATTATTTTGAGATCCGGTCTAGAGTATCTATATCCAGTCTCCAAAAGCGGAGTTACACTAGGGCTAGGGGGCTCCAGCCCCCCTAGTCGAAGTTTTTTTTTAGTTTTTATTGTAGTGTAATCCGATATTTTATAAGATAGTCCTTTCGGGAAGAACTGATCAAATTGGTGAAAATAAGGAAAAATAGGATATGGAAGAATTGAAGTTAGGGTAGAAAAAAAAAAAAAAAATTGACCCCCCCCAAAAAAAAATTCTAGATCCGCCACGATCTATATCTTCAAGATATATAAAAGATAAATGTGGATCCCCTCATTTGTCCAATCAATTTCATTTGCTACATTATGTGACATATCTGAGGTGAGGACTTAGTTCAGAGTCATAGAAAAGTTGTATTCTTTTGTCTATCATTCCTCTGCCTTCATTTTCTAAAAACAGCACTCGTTTTTACAGGATATTTATTTATGAAGACCATAAATATATATATATATATATATGTGCAATAGTAGAAAGAATTAGGAATAATATTTGTAAAATTTGTAGTTTGAAGTAAGTGAGGGAGGTAGAGCGAGGGCTACCATTTGTGAGTAGGGTTGTAAATGAATCATACTAATAGTGCATTATTCGGATTTTGATTCGATAAAAACTTGTGTGAACTCGTTTATTAAATGAATAAAATTTAAGCATAATAGTATTCGACTCGTGAGCAAAGCTCGTTAGCTAGATTTAATAAGAAAGATAAAATAATTAATTTTATAAAAGTTATGATTTATGAGTAATAATAATAATAATCAATATTTCTATTTTTAAGAGAATTTTGAATTTGAGCATGAACATGATATTAATTTTGAAATAAATAGTATTTTCTTTTAAAATAATAATTAATATTTCAAATATATTCAGAACTTAAAAAGTTCGTTTAGGCTCTATTAAAGTTGAAGAACTTTAAAGTATATTTGATATAAAAATTCAAAGTTGAACTTGATATTAAATGAGTCAAACTTAAACACGATATTAGTCGAGGAGGAGCAGTTGGGGCAGGCGCATGCACAGGCACGTGAGTGGGGGCTAGGTCCGCTGTTGGCTCACTTTCTCAATTTTGTTTGTGTTTGAGTTTACGTGTACTGTAAGTTTAATTATTGTTTCATTTTCAAATGTGAGGATCGATTGCATTATTACTATCATAATTTTTATGCTTGAAATATATCTTTTGGAATTAATTTGAGGCAATCACTTTTTGATTTCAATGAAGTAGCTAGAGGCCACTGTTCTAATGGGATTAAATTCTATGTTCTATATTAATATTTAATCTTTCACTATCACAATTACTAATTTTTTATAATATTTTTTAAAAAATAAGATTTTGTATGATACAATATACTCTAATTGAATTTTAAGAATAAAAACTAAGATTTTATCAGAACACAAATGATGGTTATACATTAATTAATTTTAAAAATAATTACTGAAGAATATTTTATAACCTAAATGGATGGTATAAACTTAAACTTATAAAATTAATATAAACTATAACATATTAAAATAAAATAAAATAAAATAATAATAATAAGTTTAACAATGGGGGTAGAGAATGAAACATGAAAAATGAAAAAGAGGTCCTTTGTTCGAGGTGATGAAAACGCTCTATTTATGTCCCTTGTTCGGGGTGCAGTGGTAGAAGCACTCTACCTATGATCAATAGGTCATGATTTCGAGCTTTCATAGGGATATGTAGGGTGTGTGTATTTAATTAATGTTAAATAATTTTTAAAAAACACTCTACCTATGATTAAGAGGTTGTGGATTTGAACTTTTATGGGGACATGTAGGGTATGTATGTTTAAATTAATGCAAAAAAAGAAAAAAGAGAATGTCATGTACATAATTAACTAGCCAGCTCTACTCTTCTTAAAAAGGAACTAGCTAGTAATCTATTTGTAGTCTCTCCATGAACAAACAAATCCAATAAAGATCAAATTAACTCAAATTGTGGTTAACTTATGTATAAATTGTGGTTGGATACCATTAGACTTTGAGCTAATTTTTATGATCAATTCTACCCAATATTATTTATCATGGTATCAGTGTCAAGTCGTGTTTGTTTGGTCATTTATCGTACACTATGTTATGACAAGAGCATATTGCGCGTAAGGGCGAATGTTAGAATATTGTCCCATATCTATATGTTAACATATGTGATTGGACACCTAAAATAAACACAAGTTGAGTCTTGAACACTCTACTTGAATCTTATAATATCTGAATTTAGTTCTATATATGTATCTTATAATATAGTACTAAATCAAAATAGATTTCGTTTCAAAACCTCTCATCCCTTTGAGATAAATATTCTTCAGCAAACACGACCAGCCACCATGGAGTCCGGCGGCTTTGCGGTGATGATCAAGCGGAGCGAGGTGGTGGCCGCCGTGGTGCCTCTGCAGGAGCACTGGCTGCCGATGACAAACCTGGACCTGCTCCTCCCACCCCTAGACTTCGGAGTCTTCCTCTGTTACAAAAATACAGCTGAGTTGCCGGTGGAAAACATGGTGGCGGAGCTTAAGATGTCTCTAGCCCAAGTTCTGGTCTCATTTTACCCCTTCGCCGGAGAAATCGTGGCGAACGGCCTCGGCGAGCCGGAGATTCTCTGCAACAACCGCGGGGTGGATTTCAAGCATGCTTATGCGGATGTTGAGATGAACGGCCTTGATTTTTATCGGCCTGATTTGTCTGTTGGTGGCAAACTTGTTCCTCTTAGGATGCATGGTGTTCTTTCCATTCAGGTAATAAATACAAGGAACATCTCGTGTTAGGCACGTCTAAACGATGTAGGCAGATTTTATCCATTAACCCAAGTCAAACTCATATAATATATCCTAATTAGAGATTAAAAAACTTTATTTGGAATGAGTAATCCATTTAGTTATAGATAAAATCCGCCTAAACCGTTTAGACGTGCCTAACGCAAATTGAAAAGTAATGACTTTTCAATTAAATATTAACTATTCTAAATTATGTAAATAGGATTCACTAATTAAATAAGATATCATTTGTATTTATAAATGATTTTGTATATATTTATGAATGATGTTGTTTCGGATTTTAGGATTTCAATATTTTTTATATATTTATATTTAGTTTTTTTTAAGTATTTGGACAATTTTTTCGTTTTTTTTAACCACATCATTTAGAAATACACATGTCATTTTATTTAATAACATGAAATATTGATAAATTCAATCAGGTTTTGCCACAAAAAAATGTGGTCATATATTTGAATACTTTATGATAGTTTTACTGTTTAAATAAAAAAGTTTAATAGTTTGTATTAAGTTTAAGAAATATACATAGTTTGAATTATATTTGTATATTTTTTTTATTTCTTCCAATTTTTTTGCTCGATTCCTCTATTCTATGTTTCAAACTATATTTAGCATTTTCAATTTTAAGATTTTGAAAACATATTATGTTTTAATCGGTTTTTATTATAATATCAGAATATATTGCAAGTATAAAAAGATTGAGGTTTTTAAATTATATTTTATATATTCTTGTAACACGGGACCCACATATTAATGGTGCTTTAACGAAATGACTGCATAGAAGATTCCGCTAGCTATGTTAATTTTTTTTTAAAAAAAAATTATAGTTACTGAAATTGAGATGATTGTCGCAACATTATTCAAATTCCTAATCAGTTAATATAAACAACATTTTAACCACGGCATTTTATGATTGAAAATACTAATTATAATAATGTTATTATAGTTTATAATTCACTATTTAATAACAGCTCAACCTTGGTCCGACTAACTACTCCTTTTCATTAAGTTTTGATTTATACATAGTTGGAAGTTAAAGTTTATAATTCATGAATATATTAATAATATATAATTTGTAAATTCTCGAAAAATTTATTTAATTCATCAATCTCCAAAATCAATCAAGGGAGAATTCTAAAAAAAAAATTGCTAATATAACTGCAATGAGTAAATGACGGGCAACCTGATCTTAACACGAATTATGTTACGCAAAGTAAATATGAATAGTTGTTTTTTTTTTTTGGGTCGTATTAATTAATTAGTACAAAATTCTCACATCTTCAAATTTTATTCTCGTTTCGTGTGCTAGACTTTTTTTTTTAATTAATGGACAGGAGTAGTAGTGTGGTTTATGAGTTTGGTAAACTTAATGAACTAATAATTGTTGAATTCCCTACCTGAGCTTTATTATTCAAAGTTTAGATTATGTAATAATATAAATAATTCACACTCCATGCTACAATAATTTTGTA
>JAPKLW010001180.1:0-49744 GCA_026898455.1 Plectranthus barbatus
CTGGTCTGGCCCACACACTGCTCAAGCCCAGTTAGGGTTAGGGTTTCTCAAAACCCTAACACTATAAATAGTCTCCACCTCTCAGATCAGATGGTAGCGACCACAGTATACAATTAATATTCACTTAGAATATTGAGAGAGAGGGGCGACTGATTTGGGCGATCAGTAGGAGGGATTTCTCTGATCGAATCCTCCGGCTTTCTGATTCAACTTGGTAGATAATCCTCACCAGATTTCCAAGGAGCAAGAGAACAGATCAGAAGATCAGATCTGTAGGAACACAATCAAAGAAAGAGTTCCATTCCGCTTCAGATCTAACTTCGTCGTTAATTCTCCGATCTAGATCTATAGATCAAACGATTGAAGAAAGGTATAATCCCTAATCCATCCTATACAATTAAGTTTGTAGGAGCATGCATAGGATTCGCATGGTTTATTTAATTGTATTTATTTTGATATCCTAAGAACGGTCCTGCGAATTAAATAACAACTTACGTTGTTGATTGTAGACTCGAATCCTACAGTTATACCATGTTTGTTCTGTAATGGAACTAGGAGGCCGGAAGTTGACTGAGAAGAGGAAGAGCTGCATCCAAGGTGGAGATTACTGTGTGTGGCTGCAGCTTGCGTGGCACTAAGTTGTTTCAACTTAGATGATGTGGCATTAGTTTGTTTTATTTGTGAGTTGAATGAGATAAATATACCTTTTTGTATTTTGTTTTGGGAGAACACGTTTTCTGAGAGGAGGGGTGAGTCTCACGAGAGGTGTGAGAATATCTTCTTCTTCCTGGGTTTGGGTAGAAGGTGTGAGAGTGAGAGCTGCTGTGATTGCAGATTCTCAGTTTGGATGTTGATGCTTGTAATCTCATCTTGTTTCTTCCTCTAATAAATCTCGTCATTCACCGGCCCGTGGACGTAGGCTAGATCTCTAGCTGAACCACGTTAAATTGTTGTGCCTCTTCTTATTTTGTTTTCTATTAGTTTCTTAACTTTCATAACACGTGCAATGCATGTATAGTATAATTCTAATTATAATCTTTCGGAGTGAACATCAGCACCTGCCACCCGTCAAGAAATTTTTTTTCTCCATTTTATGATTATAATTCATGAGATAATTTTTTTCAATGGTAAATTTTGAAGAAGAAGAGATTGTTAAGATTAAAGGTCGATGAAAAGTGAGTGAGAGAGCTAGAGATGAGCAAAGCAAATTTTTATTTTAACACTTAAGTTCTTAGATTCAATATTTATACTATTGAGATAAAATTTAATGTAATTTTTATACATATTATAATTATAAGTTGAGTTTTTTGTTGATTACTTAATAACAAATCTAATGAAACTCCGGTATAATCTAAATTTCTGTGTCACTTTGCAGGGGTGTGCTAAATTAACTCAGGTACATTTACTATCTATCATACATAATTATTTACTTTAATGGTTTTTGTACTCTATAGTCTCAAACCAAATACAAGCAGACTATAGTCTTGCGCTGTGGTGGTGTAGTAAGATTGTGTTGAAGAGCTTACAAACCTATCACATAACGCGCTATTGACGGAAGCTTCCTGGTAGCTGCATGGTAATTTAATTTCTTCTTTTTTTAAAATAAAAAAAGAAAAAGAAAAAGAACTTTTTTTTTGCTATTATAAATACCTCGTTAAGCTAGGAGGGTTTAGATCAGTGGAAGGAAGGGAGGGAGGGAGCGAGCGAGCGAGCGAGCGAGAGAGAGAGAGAGAGAGAGAGAGAGAGTAATCTTGCTCTGGTCAGTTTTTGCACTTTAAAAATAACAAAACAGCCTTTGTTGCAGCACTGATTCTTTTTTCCCAACACCTTCATTTTATCTTCTTGGTTTCCAACAAGTTTCCCCTTCCAGATATGTACAAATAAAGAAATTTTGCTGCTTTTTTTTTTTTGGCATGATGTGTGAGTCGGTGGGGAGTGCGGATTTTGATGTTGAAGCACAGGAATCACTTCTGCCGGCGGGAGAGGGAGTATCTGAGGAAGAAAGAATCATCAGCGTCAGCAGCAGTGTTGATTCTGATGCAAGGCAGAAATTGTGGACCTGCATTTTGTGTGTTCGTTCCTCTTTAGTCTTCACGTCCCGTGCTCATCATCATTATGCCTCTGCATCTTCCTCAATCCACATCTCCGACGATGATGATCATCATCATGATCATGATCGTGGAAAGGTATATATATATTATTTATAGCTTTGTTTGCAAAATATATGACGACAACTCTCAAATATGTATAGCAAATTAAGGTTGATTTGTCGGATTAGGGTTCAGAGACCGCACCAGCTTTCGCAGATTCGCCCGATCATGCAGTTGATCTCCACGGCATATCGAGTGCTCATTCTTCACCAGCTGCCTCCGCCCAATCCCAGCTCCAATTGCAGCAACTCCAGCGAGAGAATGTATCCGAGATTGTAAAGAGGAAGAAATTGGACGATCTTTGTAAATTCGGAGGAGTTGCAGGAGTGGCGGAAGCACTCAACACTGATCTACAAAAAGGAATCACAATCCCTGATCAACAATCCTCCCCACGCAACCCAACACAACTCTACCAATTTCTCAACACTATCTACCATTCCTTTCTAGAATCTTGCAACAATTACACAGTCTTCCTTCTCTTCAGTGCTGCGGCCTTGTCACTAGGGTTCGGAATCAAGGAGGACGGCCAGCATATGGGGTGGTTCAACGGCGGCGTTTTGATGGCCACGTTGCTGTTGATCGTCGCCGGCACAACCATCCGTACGTGTTGGGAGAAGTGGGCGAGAATTAAGTCCCAAGGTGGGAGAATGTTGAATGTGAAAATAGTTAGAGGAGGAGCTCATCATACCGTTAGTGAAGTAGACCTCGTGGTAGGAGATATCGCCATTGTGCACAAGGGGGATCAGCTTCCTGCTGATGGTCTGTTCGTAGCAGGTGGCTCTCTTCAACTGGATGACGGATCCACCATTGACGAACACAGCAACCCGTTCATGTTCTACGGCTCCAGAGTGACGAACGGTGAGGGTCGGATGCTGGTTACATCAACAGGGATGGACACGGTCTGGGGTGAGATGATGATCGGGGCCTCCAACAAAGAATTCGAATGCAATTTGGAGTGTTACCTAAACAGACTCTTTCTCTCCCTGCATCTTTCTGGTCTTCTCATATCCCTCCTCATCATTGTAGTGCTTTTCCTCCGATACAAAGCTGGGAAGCTGGACGACGAGAGGAGATACAGACCGGACTCCAAGGGAGAGCCCGCGCAGCTGAAAACCTTTTTTGATGCCTTGGAAGCAATCATCACAGGGTCCAAAGGAACAGCAAGAGTGGTGCTCACCTTGTTGAGCGTGTCGCTGCTGGGGGTAGTGGAAACAGTTCCGTGGGTCATCTCAGCCTCGATCATGATATGGAGTCGCAATATTCTCGGAAACAAGGGCTCCGAGAGAGATTCATTTGCCTGTGTTAACATGGCCCGAGTCACTACCATTTGCACCGACATATCTGGAGCATTGATTGAGCATGAATATGGAAGCCACAAGCTTTACGTTGGTGAAGGGTTTGTTAGAGACATCTCGAGAATGGACTCACGAGTTGTTGAAGCTTTGCGTGATGTAATTGTGGCACCATCTCTGCTGTCTGCGACGGAAACAGATAATGATACTGGCGATCCAGAAGTGGATTCCCTCGTTTCTTGGGCTGAGTCGTTGTTGGGCATGGATAGGAATTTGATTGAGCAGTCCAAAGAGATTCGGGATTACACCTTTGACCAACATCTGCAATTGATCATGGAGAAAAATGGAAATAGAGGATTCCTGCATTGTAAAGGGCCACCACACCAAATCTTGTCAATGTGTTCACATCAATACAACATTGATGGGGAAATACAAGAGATAGATGTAGAGAAAGAAAGAAAGCTTAGAAAGGACATTAGTCATGTGCTAGCTGAAGATGCACAAGCCTCTGCCTACGCTTGTAAACGCATCCAAGATTTGACTCAGGTGTCTCAGCATCCACCAAACGACTTAGCCTTCCTAGCAATGATGAGTAAAACAAAGATTGAGGCGATAAACTTATCGGTTTCAAGACTGAAAGAAGAGCGAATTAGGATCATTCTTGCCTCGGGGGAGGACGTTTCTGTGCTCAACCTCATCGCCCAAAAATATGGCTTACTCTCCACAGATGATCTGGTGCTTACTACTGGGGAACAGTTTCGGAGCTTGGGCATTGCCGAGAGAAAGAATACAGTAGAAAAGATTTGCATATTAGGAAACTGTAGTCCGGAAGACAAACTCCTTCTCGTCGAGTGTCTGAAGGAATCCGGCCAAGTGGTGGTGCTGGTGGCGCACACAACAGTCGATGCCCCTGCTCTGAAACTAGCAGATATAGGCCTCACGTATGATGGAGATTCGAGCTCTGAAATCGCTAGAGACTGCTCTGATATCACCCTTTCGGATGCTAACAGCTGCTGCTTCGGGTTTCTGCTGAAAGCCATCAAGAGCGGCAGGTGTTTACTAGAAAACATCAGGAAATTCATCCAAATGCAGCTCATATTCGCCGCCTCGAGCTCCCTCATCAACTTCATCGCCACCGTAGCTTTAGGGGATGGCCCCATAACACCAGTCCAGCTGTTATGGCTGAATCTCGTGGTGCCGCTGGTCGGAGGGCTTGCTCTGCTCACAGGGTCGACGTCGGCGTCGGCGGCGTCGCCAACGACCGAGTCGCCGGAGAAGCTGATGACTCGGGAGATGTGGAGGAACATATGCGTCCAAGTTTGTTACCAGACCGGCGTGTTTGTGGCGGTTCAGCACAAGGGGCAGGGTTTACTGAAAGCAAGTGGCGATCGAGTCAAATTGACCATATACAACGCCTTCTTCCTCTGCCAATTGTTCAGCATGTTCATCGCCAGACAGCCTAGAGAGATGAACATCTTCAGCGGCCTGCTCCGGAGCAGTCGCTGCATTTGGGTGGCTGTGTTCCTCTTCATAGCAAGTCAGGCGGTTTTCGCGGCGGCGGAGGAATTTATCGGTGGCAGTCCGGGGCTGAGTTTGAAGCTATGGGGTGTGTGCTTACTCATCGCCTCCTTCTCCTGGCCCCTGGACTTTGTTGCCAAGATCCTTTTCTTCTTCCTCTTTTGAAGCAAGGGCTAGTGTAGAATAATTATATGGAAAGAATTCCATTTTTTTCCCTTGCCCAGAAAAAAGTAGAAGAAAATGTACGCATTTTATTTATTTAATTTTTGTAGAGCTGAGCATGCATCTTGTTCTTGTATATATATACGTTAACAACTACTGGGTGTCGAACTTGAATCTCTAACATCAACTGAACTTAGAAATAAGCTTCGAGAATTAAAGAAGAAATTAAGATCTGACCTCATGGATTCGGCGATTCATACTATACGAATATGAGACTCAATGGTGATCGGCGATTACAGCAAGTCAACTACTTTTAAGTCGTTGTACTTATTATATCTGCATACGTCCCCATTTTATTTAATTTATTATATTTTCTAACAAGGCTGACTCCATACTATCAGTCTAACTTATTAACAAAAAAATAATATGAAGAATTTAAAAAAATATATTGCATAGATATGAAGAAAATTTATATGGGATGATATGTATTAGATTATCGAAGAATTAAAATCATGGATATATCACAATAGGGTTTGAATCCGATGATAAAAATTCTTTCGTGATAAAATGATAAAGCCGTTTGATTACCTTTACAATGTTGTTTGATTGTGTTTTAGTTGTTGTTTGATTGTATTTGCTTGATTAAATACCAATCATTGATTTAATTAAATCTAACGAAGAAAAAGATTCATTCTTATTTTTAATATACTTATTTACTATCATATTATCTCATCTATATCACAACAAACCCAACCAGGCCCTACTCCAAAAAAAAAATTGTGTCTATTGCAATGAAAAATTTGAGATATTTTACAAATATGTGGAGAAAATAGAAGTAAGAGTATTTTGAGTTATTATATATATATATATATATAGACGAGTAATCATATGTGAACCACCTCCCAGATAAGAGATGAGAACTTTATATCCACCGTCCAAATTATTATTTGTGTGGCTAAGATTTAATCTAGGATTTGTTTTCTTGTAATTATTTAAATTATTTTATTAGGGTAGTTTTGGTATTGAGAATTGATTATGTAACTAATCCCTATATTTTCGAAATATTGTATGTAACCGTTTTTCATGGGATTTTTTTTTTTTAGAATTTTCAAGATTTGTATTCATTATTTTTTTTTGTTTCGTTTACATTTCATTGTGCGTAATTATTGTTTTTATTTCTTCTTCATTTGGAAAAATTACCAGCGTTCACTACCATTTTATTTTTATCCAAAATTTTACAGTTAAGTTGTCTGTATTATTGCAGTGAAAATCTTAATTGCTTGTAGGATATATTGTATAAGTTTTTATTTATTAATTTTTTAGTACAATAAGTGCAGTATTCTCGCCTGTAATTTTGCAGTAATAGTTTTAATTTGTTGCAGTTAAAGTATGTTTGATTTATAATTTAACACTTAATTTGTGTATACAATATTTGCTGTTTATTCGTATGTAATATTGCATGTATAGTTAGTAATTGTTACAGTCATAGAACTTTTGGTTTACATTCCAATATTTAAATTTAATGTATACAAAATTTTTAGTTTTCTCGTTCTTTAAAAAACATACAGTTAACTCGCCTGTAATAGTGCAGTTATAGTGTTGAATTGTTATAGTTTTAATTGTAAGTAATGATAGTTGAAAGAGTTGCAGTTAATTCGCCTGTAAAATTGCAGTAATAATATAAAACAAGAGGAAATATATAATAAAACTTAAACACGAATGTTTTCCGGTTATGATACAAACCTTCGCCGTCGTTTTCCTCTTCACTCCGGCCGGCGCGATGTTCTCTCTCTTTCTCACTGCTGTAATTTTTTTTTTTACAGTGGTTGTGGTGTGAATGTGATGTAAATGCGGTAGTTTGATTGAAGATCGTGCGCTGTTAATGCGGAACCACCACCGTGATTTTCGAATAAAAAATACATGGGAAGATTTAATTTACTGCATAATGACCTATTTACCCTTATATGCAACTTTTTTCAACTATATATGCAGCGAATTTTTTAAATATCAATATTTAATCTGAACCGTTCATTTATGAAATCAAAGATCCAGATTTGGTCTTATCTCTTATTTGGGAGGTGATATGTGCAGACGGCCCAATGTTTAGAAATGAGCTTTAGAGCATAAGAGAAGCCCCATCTTAACTTGTTTTATAATAAGTCCAACAATAGAGTCCTCGTGTCATGACGCAATTGGTTTAATCATCTTATTTATATTTAATATAAGTGTATTTTAAAAAATATAATATATAATGCTGATCATCTATGTACTCAAATCAACAGTAAAATATTGGACTTGATCCAGTAGTATAATATATATATATATATATATATATATATATATATATATATAATATTATAATTCATCGAAATTCAGAATTGCTCTTGTTTGATCACTAGAATTTTGACATGAATTACCGTAAGTGTACAAATCATAAATAATATAGAAGTGAGCAAGAGTATTGTATCCATACGGATCAAATGTACGAAATACAAACAAGTACTAGAATTATTTGACTACTATTATTTAGGCAAATATAACACTAGTTTTGATAAAAATTTAAATTGCATGCAAATAAACAACCTAATATAAATAATAATTAAATCAAGTTAATATAAATAAGCCTAGACTCTATATGTTTATTTATTGAAGCACTAGATAAACCAATTATCAACATACCAATTTAATACTACATAAACAAGTAATCACCAACTAAATATGAATATTAGGTCAAATATCCATGAACATTAACATTTAAACATTTATTCCCGTCAGCATTCGATTTTTAAATGAAAAATATTATGTTGTCGACTTATATTTTATCCTAAACGTGCAATTGGTCAATCTACACATTTAAAATATCAATCCATCATCTATAATATCATAAACAAACCTTCAAAGGTCATTGATAAGCTTAAAATGATAAATCATGTAATAGTTGGTCAACATCCCACACTATTTGAGTAGAATCCATGATGAACTTGAGAATTAAGCAAGAAGGAACATTGGTAATGGAATTAAATAAAAAAATCCCAAAATTCACATAAAACCTAGAATTTATTAACTTTATTTAACATGCTAAAAAGGATAAATTAACAAACATACAACAATGAAGAAAAACATAATAAAGTAGTTTAAAGTTAAGAAAACAAGCCAGAATATGAACTTCAATTGAAAAGTGATGAACTATTAATACAAATTCTTCTTCTAGACTTCAATCTCTTCTCCAGACTCCTCTGATGTTTTTCTAAACCAAAGATACGTTTTCTCTATTTTCCACTTTGTCTACAATGACCAACATAAACATATTTATACATAAAAATAAAAAATCACAAAAAAACCCTCGAAAAAACAGCTTCAAAAACGAACACTGTTGCGCGGCTGGGGCGAATGGCGACCGCGGACGGTGGACCACAGGATTTAGCCTTGAATTTTTGTCTCCACCGCGGTCCAAGCTCAGACAGGCACTCAGGCGAGTGAAACGGTCTTCAGAAACACGTACGGCTTTGGTCCACTTTTAAGATCCATTAATTTCACTTTAAATTCCAGTTTTCTTGATTTCACTTTCCAATTTCCGATTCCGACCATCATGTCCTACGAAATAAACTTAGAAAACATAAGATTAAATATTTTAAACATTACTGATAAATTAATCAAGATTAACTAAAACCAAACTAAAATATGACAACATAAACTAAAAACCAAATAAAAAGTCAAACTAAACAACTAATAAAACAGATAAAATCACTGTTAAAAGACAAACCATCCATTTGTAATAGTCCTAATCATCCATATACTCAAATCAAATTTTATTAAGCCATTTTCTTATTTAAGTAATGCTTTTCTTAAATATTTTTATTGTGTACATGTTTGAGAATTAATAATTAAAAAAAATCTAAATCATTCCGTGCATGGAGTGCAATTTATTAAAGCATTGTACATGTGTTTTATAGATCATAATTTCAAATCACACTAGCTAGAATATTTGGATGAAATTTGAATTCATGTTATATATATATATATATATATATATATATATATATATATAAGTTTATTATCCATGAAATTAATTCTTAATTTATGTTGATGCATGAAATTTCGTGGGTTAGTTTAAAGAATGAATACTAAAAAAGAATAAAGATATGATGAAGAATTTATTGAGAATAATGAAGAAAAAATTATCGTTTTTTCACTCTATTTATAAACAAATAAATTTACATTATGGGAAGGTCCTTGGATCATGCCCATTTTTCATTTAATTGAGTCAAATCTTATGTGAATTAACTCCTTTAATGTTGCTTTTATGATTCTCACTAGTTAACTTCTTTAGGCTTGTTAATCGTTCAATCGGCTTTTGTTTTCCAAATTGAATATTAAAATTTTGTGGTTCGACAGTTCCTTGACTCGAAATGGGACCGAACCGCGTGGTCCAAAATTGCCTTTGTAAATGAATGGATAAGAAATGTAATATCATTTCTTAGACTCAACAATTTATGTATTAATATTTTTCTTTAAAAAAATAAATAAAAGAAGTTAGGCTTGTAAATTAAAGTAGATAGATAAAATCTTAATATTTGCTCCTACAAGCAAGTTTAAGTATTCATAAGACAAGTGTAAGAGACTCTATACTCTAAGATTCAACCTAACAAAGAAAATAATATTTAAGAAAAAAATTCATCCTAACAAAATTATGATCAAGTTTTCAACTAATCTATATTAAAGTTTATAATTCTAAAAATAACTTGGAGCTTTTTGAAAAAAAAATGGTACAAATAATATCTACTAACTTCTTATTATTATATATCATAGTGCTATGATCTTTTGGTTAGGTATGATACTATTTCAATATTAGATAAACTAGATAAGTTTTAAATTGAAGTATTTTATGAAAGTGATCAATTTGATAAATAATTCAAATTTTGCAATAGGACTAATATTTCTCTATTATTAAGCTTTCCATATAATTAATTGATTTAATGATATATTTATAAATATAAAATATAAATAGATTAGCTATAAAAAGAAAGAAAAACTATTGAACCCAACACACTTAACATTTAGCAATAGGGGAATACATAGATATGTAAAGTATATGTTTTATTTTGAAGATGGTATAACATATTTAAATTATTTTTTGTAAAAAAAGAAGAAAGAATTGAAGAGGTGAGTTGAGTGGTGACAAGACTCCCTGAGGATGCGGTGTATACTAGTGTCCAAAAACAGCCACCCAAGCTTACCAAGCACGCGCGCTTTTCTCTGCCTTTTAATTTATTTATTATTTATTCAAAATCCAAATCCTGATCAATTTATCTTATGTAAAATTCATTTTATTTGGTATAAAAAATTTAGAACCATCCTATCAACATCTGCTTTCATCCTGCATGCCATTTCCTTCCAATGGCACGACGACAAAATCATGAGAGAGAGAGGGAGGGAATGTTTGTTGTTTTTCGAAGCGATAGAGGGAATGTTGGACACTTACTTAAAAATCCCATCATAGTACTATTAATTATTAACTATACATCCAATTCCAAAACACTACATTCCAACTCACTTCCATCTGATTAGGTGCATGCCACCATTAAAGCAAGAAAAAGCAGATGGACTCACTCACTGTATATCTATCTATCTATGTCATGATGAATTTGGTTGAAATTAACATGCAGAGCTAGCGAGCTAGATTACATCTTTTGAACTCCACAAATACAAATCACATGTATACGAGGGCCAAGTCATGACAAAATTTGTAGTAGTGGAATTTCAATTTCAAATTAAAGATGATGTTGGTTTGTTTGAGGAGTACTGTAGCTAAGCTAGTATATATCATCATGCATTATTCTTCCAAACACACCATTCCATGTGCTAGTTGAGTGTTAACCCCCGCTTTTGGACTTTTTTGCGCAAGATTGGGTTCTCGTCGTTTTCCTCTTGGATGTTTCTGCTTGGATCGCCGATTCTCCCACTCCTTCTTTTCTCGATAAACCAAAACTCATTTGAAAAAGAAAAAGAAAAAGGAAATTCTCTCGTTATATATAAGAAAGGCGCCATGCAGATGGAGCAAGCAACATCATTCTAATTTGTCCACCATCAATTGAACAAAATGATGAGCGAAGGCGGACGGCGACCGCACGCACACAGCGACGCTGGTGTTTCAGTGGTCCCTTTATTGCAAGAGCGGTTCAGACAGCTGCAAAGAATGAAGGAACTGAGAGAGGAGAAACAGCAGCAGCTGATCAGAAATATGTTCTGCACTAGCACTAGCAGTGGCACTGCTCCAGCTCCTGCTTTATCTCCTCCTCCTCCCCCCGCAATCGCCGCCACTCATCATAACTACTACGAGCCGCTGCTGCTGCTGCTGCTCTCATCAGAAAACTACTCTTCAGGCCACCACCTCATGACGACGGCGGCGCCTCTTAATCCTCCCATTAACCCGCATTGCCAGCTCTCGCTCTCGCTGTGGCCCGGCGTGGACTGCCGGCCCCGGGCCCCCTCCCCATCTAATCTTTCCAACTCCTGGCCGTTTTCGGACCAAAGCCCTGCCACTGATATCGACACTTCTCTTCATCTATGACTATGATACACAAAGATTGGGTTTTCCTTAATTCTCTTCTCTTGGTCTGTTTCTCAGTAACATAATGTAATAGGAAATCAGAAGTTGATGGGGTTTGGTCATTTTAGTGCATGCATCTGCATCTGCATCAGCGATGTTGTACGTATTGTATTCACATGCATGGGGTATGAAGTTGATGGGGATCTACCCAGCTAATTAAGGTAGCCAGAAATTTAATAAAATATGTTTTTGGCTCACTTTCCATCTAATTATTGCATTCCCACGTAAAAATAAATGACCATATTAAATTTTATTTTAATAGTAGAACAATATTTATTATTTTTAGTATTTCTTTGAATCCATTGTCAGAACGTTATTAGTAAAAACTAGATGATAAAGATGATATGCAAATATTTAACTATAAAGAACACTATGTATAGTAAAAGTGTAAAAGTTATACACCTCACATAGATATTTATTAGGAAATATATATATTCATTTGAGTAAAACTCATTTACATTTTAACATGGCAATTGATCTCAGTCAAATATTTGCATGAAACATAACAAGAATTTACTTGAATTAAAAATTTTAAAAATAAATTTTCAAATAAAAAGATCAATTGCTTTCCCTATAAGTTAGTTTTATAAGGAGTTGAGTTATTTAAATATGTTATATATTACACATAAATTAAGAAAATGACCTTTTTCAATGATGATAACACAATAGTTAGGGGTGATAATTTCGGGCTCGAACTGACTATCCGACATCAATCTAACATAAAAAAAAAATGGGTTGGGCCAACCATTTAACATCCGGATGAATTTCAAGTCGAACCCACAACATCCAATTAAAACTCAGGTTCGGGTCAGTTTCAAGTCGATTCGTGTAACCCGAATAACTTAATTAATTTTAATTTTAAATTTTAATTTTACATTCATGTTTTATTTTGTTATTTATACTTTTAATTTATGAATACATTAAATAGATATTCATATTTTTTAAAATGTGGTTGATAAAAAAAGTCCAAACATTTTATTTTCGAGTTCTTGAATTTACTTGTGTAATAATTATATTTATTGTTGAAAAGTTATAAAATTATTCAAGTATTCATAATATGAATTATATTTGTATTAATGTTTTCGTACTAAACATGTCATTTTTGTGTTAAATATATTATGTTAATTAAAGCCAACATAGTATGGGTCGACATTAAAAAAAAAGTTCGAATTTAAGTTAACTTTTCCTACCCAAAAATAAATAAATTGAATTTGGATTAACGTATAATGTGTTATTATCATATCACAATGATGACCCACCAATCCAAACTTGACCCGTTAACCCAAATCTGACTCAAACCCATTTCCCTCTCCCCCTCCCCCCATTTACGCTTAAGCGGGTCAAAGGGTAAAACAAGAGGTGGACTTTTCCCCACAAACAAGCTCTGGTGGGTTGGGGGTTTCTATTTTCAAACGGGAACTAATGTGTAGCTCTTTCATTGAATTTGATACTCAAATTTAATTTACTTGGAATTACCGCATATTCAGGTAAAGATTGAATCTTTAGTTAGTGCTTAGTTTCATTTTACTTGCCCTATGTATTGTTTTTTGTAGTGATCGCTTTTCTGTCATCTGGGTTGAGTTTAACGTTGATTCAATTGGTGATTACTTTGGTTGTTTTATTTGTTGGTTTGATTTTTATTTTTTTGGAATTCATGTCATATCGCTTCTGTTATCCCGAGTACCTGCGAAAGCATGTAAAAAAGATTTTGGTTGTTGCTTTATTTGTTCATTTAACTTTTGTGGTATATTTTTATCCAGTAACGAGATTTCCCAATTGCTGTAGTTAAAGAAATGCAATAATTGTTGATCATTTTGGCCATATATTCATTTATGTTGTGCTTTAACTTTTTGCCCCCCAACATCAGATTATCTGGGGCATCCTCCAATGGGGACATCGTCTGGAGCTTATTTCAATGATCAATCATCAATGCTGCCTCCTCGGCAACAACCACGGTCAGGGAGGTGGGGTTCAGACATCCCTCCCGGTCTCTTTTGATGCTTGTGGATCTCCAGATCTTCATGAGCGTGGCTCAGATTCTGATCAGGTCCGTGAATCTCCATCTGAAAGTGCTATTCCAAGAGAAACTTGGCCCACGGCTGAGGCTTTGGTAGCAAACTTATTCCAGACTGAAAAGGGAAGGGAGAATGGTTTCACAGAAAAGTATGTTGTCCATTATGCTGCCAGCAGCCAGCTCAGATATATTGTTTCTGAGGGATGTTGCTAGAGAAAGAGTGGGAATGTGGTTTAAGAAAGAGCTCCGGACTTCTCTTGCAGGTTTATGTGGTTCTCAGCAGAGAGAAGTTTTCCTATTTTTGGGGAAGTTGGTTCAATGTGGGGGTGCTTTGACAGATAAGACACTGATTATGACACATAGAGAGCAGCTGAAGATCTGGTAGCATTGAGAACTGGAATTCAGTCATTTTTGCATCCTAGTGTCAATCTTTCTCAAGCTTCTATTAGTGATATATTCTTATACACGGGGTGCAGAAACATAGCTTGAGGAAGCACATTACCAGTGGAAGACTGTGCTTGAGAAGAAATGGTTTCTCAATCTCTGCATGTGTGTGATTTGTAATACATTTGATTTTGAGGTGAACATCTGCTGCTGGATTGGTTTGATTCGTGCTCCGCGAAGAGGCCGGCAGGAAATTGTCCTGGAAATGTGAGGAGCTCATAGAGAAATGGGGCTTCTGAACCTATTTCTTGTAATATAATCTTAATGTTCTTTCAAGGTAGAGCTACTGCATTAACATTTTGAAGTTCTTTTTACTTTTGTTGCTTCTAAAGAAAGGAAGAGGGTGCAACCGGTGAATTAAAAACATTACTGTATCACTGAATGTTAGCAAGTATATATCGGCGAGTGTATAGAGTCAATCATGTATTATTGTTTCAATCTGGAATTAATGGTAACTGGTGCTGGCCATTTATTTTGTTTTTTAATATCCATTTTTTTTAACAGTAGTGATTGGGAGATTTGTTCTTTTGCATTTTGATTCGACTCAGTGTCATGTTTCTCCAACAGAATCCTCAAAAAGTCATGGCCATGAAGAACTGGCAGGATGATATCCCCACAGGAAGCATTCGATAAGACAACTTAATTAGTGCATGGAATTGATTTGGTATCTGAGGAATAGTGGGGATGGTCAAAAGGGTTCGTGTAGCTGTAGAGGCTTGTGATCAGGAACTCGAGGATAAAAAAGTACAAATTGAAGAGCTTGAGAGCATCATAAGATGAGACTGATATGTTCAAGATGAAGGCCACGGAGGCACAACAGAGAGGCTGTGAAGAATTTTGCTTGCCAGGACTGAGAAATCAGAGGACGATTCTCATTCTGCTAGTAGGTATCTCAAACAAAGATTGCATGAATCTGAATGCTGCATGAATACTACTCTTTAACTTAGCCAACCGGATTGCTGTTATAGTATGAAGAATCGGTCTACAATGATCTAGCAGTTTCTTGATATGGTCAGATTACGTGGAGAAAAGGAAAAGGCGGGTGGTAAGAGAATCCTTTGCTTTAACTGCTTTTTTTGTTTCTTCATAAGCAAGGCGGCATAGATGCTCTAACAGTTTGGCTTTGCTATTATTCCTTTCAAAGAATGACTAGTAGTGTGTTGAACAGGCTAAACATTTGCTATATTCATTTTCTAGTTTTCTGTGTTCAATTTCAGGCAATATGAAAAGCAAGGACAAGATTGGGAATTCAAAAGTCCCTTCTACTTCCATCCAAGAAAGGTTGTTTATCCATCTTTATATTAGAGTTTGTGGTTGAAGCCACACACATACTTTCTTGTAAGCAAACTTCATCCATCCGTGTTCAAGAATTCTGTCGCAGCCAATTCCGATGATGTTCACCAAGATGCTAATCACCCTCATCTTCCTGCTCTCACTAATGCAGGATTCTGGTGACATTCTTATTTCACTCTCATTTCATATCATTCCTTATCTTCTTCTGCTGCTTTTACATGATAAATCAATACATTCATGCACAACTTTCTATCTATCTATCAATCAGAGAAACAATCCCTCAAACTGAATAATTGGTTGCGTTCAGATGGACAGTTTGCAGACTATTGCATAGCAGACGAGCAAACACCGGAGGATGAGCTGGTGCAAGCCATGAAGTGGGCTTGCGACAACGGCGCCGACTGCAGAGCCATTCAAGAGAATGGAGCGTGCTACATCCCCAACACAGCCAAGGACCACGCCTCCTATGCTTTCAACAGTTACTACCAGAACATGAAGGCCAAAGGCGGCAGCTGTTACTTCAATTCTGCTGCCATTCTCTCTGATCTCAATCCAAGTAAGAACATATATATTATATAATTTATACACATGTTTTCGCTCACAAGATTTGAAAGATAATAATTTCGTGGTGGTGTGGTAAGATAAATGTATTCTGCTATGAGTGGCAGGTCACGGCTCGTGCGAGTTTCACTATCTGTCTTCCCCCTGAGTCATGTTCCAAGCCAGAAATCATCTTCACTGTTTTTTTTTTTTTTTAAATGTCAAGGTTGTGTTTGTGTTCATAATTGGACATGTAATTGAGAAACAAATACTAAGAGAGATTTTGACGGTGCTAATACATGGCAGATTTTCTTTTTCTTTTTTTGGGGAACTGCAGTGTGAATGTGTGGTGTGGATGATGTAATGATGACTAAACTTTGTCGGTTTCTGCTCCTACCTAAACTACCATATCAAAATTGTATGCCAATTTTTCTCATCTGTTTTTCTTGAAGTATTTTCTCAGGCTGAAATATCCAGACACTCCAAAGTGGAAATAATACAAGATTAAATTAGTAGTAATTAATAGAAGCAATAATTGTGGCCATTTTATTCAACAATTACAAGCCACACCAACTTTACCAATTTTTTTTTTTTTTTTAAAGATCTCCATCTAACTCAATAATCAAACATGTACTCACACAATGTGAGTGTCGACAACACGACAACTACATCTCTTTCTCTCTCTTTCTCAAAAAAACAAAATGGCTGAGGCTAATGATGAGTTCCACCACCAGAATCCCACTTACCTTCCTCTAAAGACACTCAAATTGAAGAGAACAACACTCTTCCTCTCTATCACAAACCATTCCTCTCAAGAAAAGAACAGTCTCAAATGTTAGGGCTGTATCTTAAATGCTGAGCCAGATGTCTGACTGATCACCCCTCATTCACTATCAGTGTTGGCTAACATTAAATGCTTCATCAATTCTTGAAATTAGGTGGAGCTGGCCGCTCCATACTGTAGCTGATAATGGGCATAAAAACGCCCTAGATTTTATCTTTTTTGTTGATCTGGTGGTAGGACCCTCCATCTCAAAACATGGCATTCGTATGGCTTTTCGCGTTGAAAAGATAAATATGCAAAGAAATATAAAATGAAAATACAGAACATTAGTGGTTGTCTATATAAGTGCTGGAATGTAGGTAGGTGAAAAAATTGAATTGCTTATTACTACTACTACTCTCTTTCTTGACTGTTCTCTGCTTTTGTGTGTGTTTGGCTTTTCTTCTTTCTGGAATTGTTGCCTGTATTGTCGTTTGAATCTTGATATAGTTTATACGCTACGAGATGAATTATCTTGGCGTGGGTGTGAGCCCTGGTAATGTCCCTGTGTACCACGGCAGCAATTTGAGGGTGTTGGACAGAAGGGTGAGGCTTGCAGAACTCATTTTGAGGTGTCTGATCTGCTGTCTAGCCGTCGTTTCTGCTGCTCTAATTGGGACCGACTCTCAGGTTAAGGAGTTCTTCACTATCCGGAAAAGGGCCAAATTCACAGACATGAAAGCACTTGTGTAAGAACTTGCGTTTTCTTTTTTTGCCCTTTTCATATCGTGAGGAAATTGTGGATACTGACTGATTCGAGTTTGGTGTATGTTGTCTATTTGCAGGTTCTTGGTCATAGCCAATGGGATGGCGGCTGCCTACTCGTTTTTCCAAGTTGTGAGGTGCGTTGTGAGTATGGTCAGAGGGAGTGTGCTGTTCAACAAGCCCTTGGCTTGGGCCATCTTCTCTGGGGATCAGGTACTCCATTTTTAGCTCTTCTGCTGAAATTAGCCCTTTCCAGTGTTTCTTTTTTCGTCTTCTTTAAGATTAGAGAAAACTGGGAGAGCAAACATTTAGCCAATTTGTGATTCTGCATAGCTTTTATCTTCCATTACATGGTTCAATCTTATATGTTAGTTCATCTCCTTCGGTGGTATGGACCTTTTTGAGGCTCTTACAGTTGGGTATCATCAATTCTATCTGGAACATTATCTGTTGGATTGGATATTTGCTTAGCTAGAAACTGAACAATGGTGATGAATATGCTGATTTTCACTTCACTGCAAAACTTTAACAGCTAGAAGCATATTTGTTGGGGGTGTTTGTTTCCTTGAAAACTTCATGATCTACCTCGAGGCTCTTACAGTTGGGTATCATCAATTCTATCTGGAACATTATCTGTTGGATTGGATATTTGCTTAGCTAGAAACTGAACAATGGTCATGAATATGCTGATTTTCACTTCACTGCAAAACTTTAACAGCTAGAAGCATATTTGTTGGGTGTGTTTGTTTCCTTGAAAACTTCATGATCCACCTCGAGGCTCTCTAGACATCTCGATCACAATCTTTATAACACGAGTGATGTGTGTGTGTGTGTGTTGGGTGGGGGTGAGTGAATGCAGGTGTTGGCGTACTTGACGATGGCTGCGGTGGCGGCATCGGCTCAATCAGCTGTGTTCTCAAAGTATGGACAGACAGAGCTGCAGTGGATGAAGACATGCACAATGTTTGGGAAGTTCTGCAACCAGATAGGGGAAGGCGTGGCCAGCTCAATACTGATGAGCCTCTCCATGATCATCCTCTCAGCTGTTTCAGCATTCAGTCTGTTTCGATTGTATGGAGACAACAAGGGAAAGGACAACGGTGAATGGTAGTGAAATAAAACTATGATGCAAATTCATGTTGTTTTTGTGTCCAAAAGGCTAATTGGTGTGTAGGCTGTGGAATGTATGTTCAGAATGGTGGGGTTTGTTTTTTTGTTTCTGTGAAGCTTTTGATGTTGTTATGGACTGAAACTGCATACTTACCCTATATTTATATCATGACAACATTACTACTATAATTAATTGAGTATATTATTGTATTTACCTCTATGTAGTTAGTAGTATTACATCAAATCAAACTTATTGCAAATGTGCTGATAAATATATTGAGTTTGTACAGTATCTTTATCACCACAGAGTTGAATTTTAATTTTTCATCAATGGGATTGACTAATATTTGTTGTAAATTGAATCCTTCGTATATCACAGATAAACAATAATAGAGAGAAAATAATGGAGAGAACAAGATGGAGAGGAAAATAGAGAATATTATTGATAATTGATCTGTAGAGAGAATTACAATATTATGTCATATATATAAGAGTGAAATCATATCATCTATAGAAATCTAGAAAGATATGTGTATATCTCTAGAGTATATCTTAAGTAATGTCCATCAAATAAATATATTTATAACACTCTCCCTTGGACATTACTTCGTTATGTTCATGCCTCGTTAAAAACCTCGCCAAAAATCCTATGGGATAAAACAGTCGAGGAAAAGAGTACATGACATATGTTTATTCATGTGTTGCACTAGATGCCTCATTAAAAACCTTAACTAAGAAAACTCAATGGGAAAAAACTCAGTAAGGAAAAAAGAGTACATCTATTTAGCCTTCTGGGCATAATGTAAATCTTCAAGGTTTAATTTTAAAAATGTTGCTCCCCCTCAAAACAATGATATTCAAAACCTTCATGATTAGTTTGAATTTGTCACTCCATTCAACATAATAATATTATAATTATAAACGATATAATATTATCCATATTTGTAATAATCTTCAGGATTATCACAAGATCAAACATTCTGAAAAACAATCATTCTTGGGGAGTTGATGTGGGTAAATGAATACAAGTAATAAACTTCATTAAGTTTATCTAGTGTACCCACTAATCATTTATGCAACACAAGTTTATTATCCTCACACTGGCGGATGAAAAATATTTCAGGTATTATAATATCATACGATATTTTGTAACTCTCCAAAAATATCATCTATGAGTGGTTGAGAAAAGTATTCAAACTGATAAGAAATGTCAATACCACAATAGAGAAAAAAAATAAGCAGTACGAGATCTATAATTATCAAGCTCAAATACATATTCATTTATTAACTTAGACCACCAATGTCATACTTGGTTTCTTATAGAATATACCAAAATATTATACCTCTGAAGATAACAAATATTGTGCTTATTTCAATGTCTCTTTGTAAGAGAAGCACTAAGTCTTGCTAGCAAGATAATTTTGAATATTGTATCAGGCCTGATAAAATATAGTGTACAAAAGATACTTAAATTGAGAACTTCTGGTCCAAAAATATCATGTTATCTTCTTTAAGTCTAAATGAGACGTTATCCACTTCTGGGGATCAAATAACATTGGTGTTCTAAATAAATGTAATAGATCTCTCTAGAACTCTTATCATACATCGACTAGTGTTAGAAATAATAATAACTCTTTCAGGAGATTGTCGATCTGCAGGTCGACATAATACTTGGTCTTATCCAAGTCTTTATTTCATACTCCGTCTTTAGGCATGAATTAATTTTCAATTTAATATATTCCTTATTCAAGAGGAATTTATACAGTGCTCTCATCACTATATATGTTGCGATTTATTTCCTTTACCTTGAGTATATGAAAACCATCAGGGATGTCATATAAGTATTGTCGTCCAATGACCCATATCAATATGTGGTCATGACGTTTAGTAACTGCATATATAAATTTATATTTTCTGCCATAGAAATCAAGTAGCGGAACATTATGTCATTCAAATAGGAGAGTAATTTATTTAAAATCAAGTATGGGTCTCTGCGAAAAACTCTTGAGATCTTAATCTCGCTTTATATTTCACCACCTTATAGTAATCACGTATCCTGCCGGGATATTATTCATGAGCGAGTTAATCTCTATTCCAATTACTCATTTACATTTTTGGCTAATCATAATGCTTCTAGAATTTAAGCTCTGGATCCAGATTGGAGCAATTGTGAAATAAGTATGTTGTCGACAACTCTAAAGTTTATTATCTTCTCCTTTATATAGTATTCATGGCATTAGCTGATTTTTATCATTTTCCATAATATTTTAATGTATTTGTTCCGCAATCCCAATAATTTTATTATTTGGTGCACGTGCTAATATATTGGGATTCATGTCTTCAGGACAATCCTCTTCGAGAGGTCAAATATTCCTCTTCAGGGGTCACTGGAGTGTCATTTATATATTTGATTTTATTGACCGCGGATTTTTAATTTATGCACCAATAGGTATCTCATACTTCTGGTATGAAGTCTCTAATACTTCTGGTATTAAGGAGTTTCATTCATTTGGTCCATTAGGGTCTTTAATTATTTATGATGCATAAGTTCAATCACTCCACTATATATAATAGATGGATTTATAAATGCATATGGCAGATTACTTGCTAAACATTGCAAGTTTTGATTCATTCATGTGTGGCTTTAACTATGAAGATCTTTTTATTCTTTTATATTTTTCGGCATTCCATTATCTTTTGGCTTATATCTCCCCATAATGCCGATAAATGATCTTCTTTATGTTTACAGTCAACGTACTCTATAATAGGCTACTAAGGTTTATTTATAGACGGAGATTTTTGTACAACGTATATTTTTATATTACGTTGAGAGCCCTTATAGGTATACTTTGGTGGTGATATGCAAATATAGACTGTAATAAAATGATTCGCAGATGGGAAATGATTATTTATTTATCACACTATTATATGGGGGATAGTCACAATATGCAGTTGGTCGGATTTAAAGGAATAATGACCATGAAATTTGAAAACGACCCTAATATTTGATAAATTGGTCCAAATATATCTTCTAAAAGATATTTTTTTTTATTTGTATGTGATATCACATTATGATAATCCGACACATTATAGTAATATGCCCAATAAGACCCTAGTATTCATGCCATGAGATTAAAAATTGTGGGTCATTAAATTTTATTTTCATCGCAACATGATAATTAAGTTGAATAAATGCATAAAAATAAATATTCAAGTAAATAAAGCTCCTTAATAATATCATTGTGCATAGATAATTAAAGGAAATGCTCAATAAGTTCATAAACAAAAATTAAAATAACAATAAAGGGAATGCAAAACATAAGAAATCCTAAAGATCTTTAAAGAAATTTAGAAGTTCAATTTGTTTGGATTTTTATCCTGAATGAGCTCATCTTTCAATAAGTCATCATCATCATCTTCATCATGATTTATAACCAAGTTTGCTTCAGGCAAATCTTTGGTATTTTTGCCCTTCTTTTCTTTTAACATTCTTTGATATGCTTCCACTAAGTGCAAAGGAATATGGCATATGCGAGACCAATGACAGTTACATCCGCATCTATAGCAAATTTGTTGTTTGGCACTTGCATGTTGAGATGAACTGGCATCTTTATAATTTCCCCTCTGATTTATGACATTGTTATAACCGCCTCTAAATGATGCATTTTGGGGTTGATCATCTCGTCCATGAGTTTGAAGTTTGACATCATTTTTATGTGTGCCACCTCGACCACCACGATGTGACCTGCTTCTGCCACCACGATTATAACTTGGACCTCGTCCTCTACCTCTTTGAGCGTTATATCGTTGAGCTGTAGCATGTGCTTCAGGCACGGCATTTGAACCAACAGGTCGTGCATTATGATTTCTCATAAGAAGTTGATCATGTTTTTCTGCTACAAGTAAAGCAGATATGAGTTCAGAATGCTTAGCATAATTTTTTGCTCTGTACTGCTGCTGGAGTACAAGATTGCTAGCATGAAATGTTGATAGAGTTTTTTCTATCAGTTCAACTTCTGTAATTTTCTGCTTACAGAGTTTTAGTTGCGATACTATGCGGTGCAAAGCCGAATTATATTCAGTTACAGACTTAAAGTCCTGATATCGCAAATTCAATCAATCATATTGTGCTTGAGGTAGAACTATTGATCTTTGTTGATCAAAGCGATCCTTCAGGGATTGCCATAGCACAACGGGATCCTTTTCTGTAAGATATTCGTTTTTGAGGTCTTTATTCAAATGGTGGCGAAGAAAAATGAGAGTTTTTGCCTTCTGGGCAGAGCTACTTGAAGAATCTTGAATTATGGTGTCGCTTAGATCACATGAAGCTAGAAAAATTTCAACATCTAAAGCCCATGTTAAATAATTACTGCCACCAAGGACGAGCTCAGCAAATTCTCTTTTGTTGATATCAGACATTTTAACTACATAAATTATGCATAAAATAATATTATTAGATTGAACGACTTATGGTGACAGTAATATTCAGACACCATATATTCACGAATCACAGAAAGCTCTAATTACTAAAAATACATGCATCTTTGTTAACAGGAATATATTTCAATTAAAAGCCAACAATGATTTAAAGTATATGGGAATTAGGCTTAAAAAAAATAGTTTCTAAATCCTAACACATGATCATGTTCTTTCAGCATCTTTGCAATAACAAATTCTAAAACCTTAATTGACCGAGATAAAATAAAACAGCCATAGTTCTTCGGTCGAACCAAAAAAAAAAAATAACACCATAGATTATCACGTCTTGATTCCTTAAACATTAAATTACCGAAACATAAAAAAAAAAGTTGATAAACATGATGATTTAATTGCGACAGAGCCCCATAATCAAGATTTTTAGGAATTTGCTAAACCAACAATATTTGACAAACTTAACATTATTAATAATTATTCTATTCGACCGAATAAAAAAAATGTGGAAATTCCAATTATACATGCGCACATACATAATATGAAATCTGACTGAATTTTGTAATCGGAAATAATTCCGAATTAAAAGAAAACAGCAAAGAAAGATTTCGATATCATCCAATTTATATGCGCAATAATTCAGAATCAAATTAAACGTTGCATGCCAACAATTTAATAGCAGGACAACCAATCGAATTCATGTTGACCCAAAAATTGAAGAAACCAGATTTAAAAAAAAATATCTTCAATTCACAGTCATACAAATTAATCAGATCTCACAGAATTATCAATAGAGTGATTCTCATACCACTTATTAAGAAATTAAATCCTCAAATAATTAGGGTTTAAAGTAATTACCTTGCAGGGAAGACACGATTCTTCCCTAGGGCATACACACCAAAACTTCTCAGTTGATTAGAGCTTCGTGCTGATAACGTGTTGTAAATTGAATCCTTCGTATATCGCAGATAAACAATAATAGAGAGAAAATAATGGAGAGAACAAGATAGAGAGGAAAATAGAGAATATTATTGATAATTGATCTGTAGAGAGAATTACAATATCATGTCATATATATAAGAGTGAAATCATATCATCTATAGAAATCTAGAAAGATATGCGTATATCTCTAGAGTATATCTTAAGTAATGTCCATCAAATAAATATATTTAAAGAGAAATTATCAATGCTTTCAATTAAAATATAATAAGGTGATTGGATTTTTCAAAATTTTATCATTAAATAAAATGATTTGTGTATTCTAAATGATGTCGTCGTTTGTGAGAACACAAAAAAAAAATTGAAAATTTAATTAATTTTTTCGTTACCAAAAAAAAAAAAAAACAATCAATGTTAGTTAAAATAGTTTGATTATTTAATTGACAAAATTAATAATTTATAGTAAACTTAAAAAAACATGCATACTTTTGATTGTATTTGAATATTTGGTCTATTTAATTCTAAATCAACTTATTTTCAAAAATAAAATTTTTCATATTTTAGTAATTTCTTCAAAGTATGTGAACATTTGAGATAGTACCAAATTTAACTCATTTTTTAAGTGTGTGGCTTATTATAGAAAATTAAAATTTAAAATTCTGGATAATATAATATGTTAGATGTTTTCATGTGTGAATTTGTTATATTTAAAAATTAAATAAGGCAACCCTTTGAAAATTTTGTTGAGAGTTATATTCACAGGCAAGTCAAGACTCCAATTGGTCCGCGCTGAAAGCCCACGGGAATATTAAACCCCCATTCACATCACCGCCTTCTGATTTCCTTTTACAAATCTTTAAATCCCTAATGCTTCTTGACTTTCTGTGTTGCTTGGGAAACTCGCAAGATTCAATTTTCGTTTCACAGAATTCATATCCGTATTTTGTTCGAGGAATTGTTCGGTGTCCAGAATGTCGGAGAGATTTTCTGCTACGCTCAGAATTGGCGACTTGAACGATTTTATAGCTCCATCACAGGGTTGCGTTATTAAAAATGAGGTGAACTGTTCTTTTGATTATCAGCCAAGTTTTGAGTTCGGAATTTCACGCTTTTTTTTTATGGAACTGCTGAATTGTTCGAGATTCTGTTTTGTTTGGTCCGTCGTTGAAGTCGAGTGCTTAGTTAAGTTTTCATTTTGAGTGGGATATTCAGGTGGGGATGGATATTGGAATAGATTTTCCATGTGGGTCAATACCTTCCATTCGCTTTCGTTTTTGTACGTCATCTTTGTAGTTATTTTAGTTTCTGCTCATGAACAGAATGCAGGGAGATCAAGGGCGGCTCCTAAAGTTGCGCAGACCGAGCCCGTGAAGATCTCGCTTAAAGACTGCTTGGCGTGCAGGTAAACACAACTATGATTCTTGTTTCCAGGATGAATGCGTTTGTTTTTTTTCAATGACTTTTTGGTGCTAGATATCTCCGGCCTCCTCTGCACTGTGCATGTGTGTGTAAGTGCAGGGGTAGAATTAGGGGAGTTAGGGAAATAGAAAGAATACTGGAACACTAATCTCATGATTCTCATGCAGTGGATGTGTGACTTCTGCAGAGACGGTTATGCTTGAGAAGCAGAGTATAGATGAATTTCTTTTGAACCTCAACAAGGGAAAAGCTGTAATTGTCTCCCTTTCTCCCCAATCTAGGGCTTCTCTTTCTGTTCATTTTGGCCTGCCACCCCTTCAGGTAATTTTATATAGAAGTCCATGGTTGTATATTATTTCTTCTACGCTGCACAGATAGTTGTTGGTTTATCTACTTCAATTTTATGAACCTGGCACTACCATTTTTTTTTTCATGATTTTCAGGTCTTTCAAAAACTTACTACATTTTTTAAGTCATTGGGAGTGAGAGCCATTTTTGATACTAGCAGCAGTCGAGATTTAACACTTATTGAGTCTTGTAATGAATTCATATCTCGTTATAGAGAAAGCACTTCTGCTAGTGATCAGAAGTCAAAATCAGCCCTTCCTATGATTGCATCTGCATGTCCAGGTACTATAGTAGGCTCCGATTTTTCTGTGGGCTGTATACAATAATTGCTCTTGCGGGTACCTATAATTGACTTGGTAAATTTTATGTCTTCTTTGATTGTAACTGACTTATCCTCTATATGCAATGTCAGGTTGGATATGCTATGCCGAAAAAACTCTTGGATCTTATATTCTTCCTCATATTTCTTCAGTGAAAAGTCCCCAACAAACAATAGGTGCTGCCATTAAGAACCACATATGCCAAGAATTATGCATCAGGTGCTTACAGTTCAATGTAACAGTTCTAATCATTGTTCTGAACGCTTATTTAGTTGCTTTGAATAGTTATGCTTACCTTGGGATACTATCCTTTTGTTCATGAAATTTTTTAGCTTCTAGTAAGACTTGGTTTCTTAAAATGATTTTTTTAATTACATGATTACCCATTTAGAAATCACTTTTGAAGGCCTTATGAATCTGAAGAGGAATGATTTCTGATTTTGTGTATATATTGTACGTGCATGCAGGCCAGAGGAGATTTATCACGTTACCGTGATGCCTTGTTACGATAAAAAGCTTGAGGCTGCTCGAGATGATTTTGTTTTCCAGGCAGATTCAGATGCGGAAAGTATTACAGAGGTCGACTCAGTATTGACAACTGGAGAGGTTTTAGATTTAATTAAGGTATTCATTACGTGATAGCAGTCTAAGTATCCAGTGTTCTTAGTTTGATCTGCTGCTATAAATAAATGATGCATTATTATTGCAGATGAAATCAGTTGATTTTACAACGTTGGAGGAATCTCCAGTGGATAAATTGTAAGAAATTGCAGTTTATTGCCTATCTAAAGTAGGCTTTGATGGTGGGGACTGATAAAGTGAATTTCATTCGCAGATTATCCAATGTAGATGAAGGTGGCAATCTCTATGGTGTTTATGGGAGCTCTGGAGGTTATGCTGATACAATTTTTCGTTATGCTGCAAAAATGCTTTTCAGGAAGGAGATTGTAGGTCCTCTTGAGTATAAGACTATAAGGAATGCAGATTTTCGTGAAGTTACTCTGGAAGTAAGTCTGCCTGCCCTCGCTTGGCATATTTATCTAATCTTTGATCCACTTTAACGTAGTTTCTCCTTTGTCTTTTTATTCATTGTTTAATGATGCTCCATTCCATGCCCACTTGGTGTCCATTTTGATTATTTCACTTTCCTCTGCAAACTACTAGCTAGAATAATACATTTATGTGCCCAGTTGTTGTACATAATCGTTATTCTTCCCTGAAAAAGATATATTTGTCCTTGGTTCTCTTGTTTTCTAAGATAACTAGCTTCTTCTAATGCAGGTAGAGGGTAAAATTGTATTGAGATTTGCTCTGTGTTATGGATTCAGAAATCTGCGGAACATTGTTACAAAAATCAAATCAGGAAAGTGTGAATATCATTTTTTGGAGATTATGGCGTGCCCATCCGGTATGTTCTTTTCTACCACCAAATGTGAAATTGAGAGTGTGAACAGATACATTTTCCTAATCATTCTTTACTGTTTTCTTGTACATTCCTATCACAGGATGTCTGAATGGTGGAGGTCAAATCAAGCCCAATCCTGGACAATCTGCAAAAGATCTGATTCAATTGTTGGAAGCAGCATATTCTGAAAATGTAAGTCTAATTAAAATTGATGCCCTTCTTGACTATGTGCCTTTTCAGATGTGAGGTTCTACTAGATTTATTAGAAAGACTGTCTGACAACGTAGAGCAGTAAAACATTTAGTTCGTCGGAGAACATGGTTTTGAAATATGGTTTTGATGCAGTAACAACTTAATAATATGTCGACAGTTGTCTAGGCTGTTGTGTGTCTTATATGCTGGTATTTTTCAACCATTTCAGGTATTGGTGGCTGACCCTTTTGAAAACCCTCAAATCAAAAGGCTATACAGCGAGTGGCTCGGACAACCCGGTTCAGAGAAAGCAAAGAGACATCTCCACACAGAATACCACCCTGTTGTGAAAAGCATTTCCTCTCAGTTGCAGAACTGGTAGAAAAACGCTTGTCTTGGATCGATTACTCCAATTGGTAATAAGGTTGTATACTGTATCTCTCAAGTCTTGTTGCAGTATTTTATTTTTTCAACATCCTTTTATTATTATTATTTTTTTTGGGTAGTCATGCATATATCAAAGGAGACATGGTTTTGTTGTGTCGAGCGCCGTAAATATGTTGTCCATCATATAGCATCCAACTCTGACCTGCTCTGCTAAAGCAAACATACTCAACTGCACCTGTTTTTTTTTTTTTTTTTTGTTAACTTATTCGGATATTGCAGATGATCGTTCTCATTTCTTTGTATTTGCTTGAGCAGAAGTTACTTCAATAACTCTGAAATTGTGGTGAAAATTATGAGTAATAAAGAAATGTAGAGAAGCAAAGTGGTTAATTGTTGTATGTGTATTCCAGTGATGTTGGTAATAACCTCCTTATTGAAGTAGTGTATTGCAAACAATCAATAATATTTGTTGCAATAAAGGTAATTGAATTCTTTTGATGTAGACAAACCGTCGTAATAAATTGGCATTTAATTAGAAAAAAAGGACTCTCGAGCAAAATTGCTAGTGATATGATTTTCTCTTGATTCACAAAAAAGAGCATATTTTTTCTGCAAAGACTCAAAGTATCGTATCGCGTGGCGTTATTGAAATGATTTTCACAATTTTAGCAAATCTTAAAGCTATGAAATGCTTGCAATTTGCATTTTTTGAATTTGATTACTAGTTCCATGCATTTATTAAAGGTTGTAACCCGTTAAGAATTTAATACTATTAGAAAGTAACTCACAAAAAGGCAATGCCAATAAAATCTCACTTATTTTCTGTAATAAATCTCAACATATCTTCAAACCTTTACAGATTGTGTATGCCCAAATCAACATTTATTTTTGCAGCATATATTTGTCTAAAAGTGTAAACATTTTCCAAAACTCCATTAACCATTTATAAGAACCTCTCCTTTCTCAGAAATAGATAAAATATATACTCCCTCTGTCCCACCTCAATTGTCTCACTTTCCTTTTTCGTCCGTCCCACCTCAATTGTCTCATTACTTAAAAAGGCAACTTTTTCACATTCAACAATAAAATATTAATTCCACTCAACTTACTTTATACTCACACTCCTTGGTTATTGTGCCCAAAGTCACCGGGACAATTCAGCCGGGACGGAGGGAGTACATACTAGTACTAGAGTAAGAACACAATTTATTGAAGATTTTACTAGTAACTTTTTATTAATTGAAAAAGAAAAAAGTGAATGGGGCCCAGTATTGATATTGAGTAGAAATAAGTTTGTTCATAAGTAGTAGGTTGATGCAAAGAATCCTAAAAGTTATTGCACAGAAAACGCCTGCCTTGCCTTGAACACATCAAATTTCGGAGAATCGGAAAATGGTATCCCCTCATTCCCAAACCGCTCTGCTCTGATTCTGTCTCTGTTATTAGCTGGATTGTTTGCGGCTGTTTTTACGATATTGGATTCATGTTCTTCAAAGCTGATATTCTTGCTTTCTTAACAAAATTTCTTCTCACTCTCAATTGTTTTACGGTTTGTATGGAATTCAAAGTTAATGATCCTTGTCTCTTCTCCGAAGTTTTTCTGGTTTGTTCATTTCTGCCGTTACTTCTCTCTTCTCTCTCCTTGTGTTTTTCCTTACTTGCATTGTGTGCACCAACTAATGCTGCGCTGGCGGAAGAATTTGGCATCGCATGTCGGATTTCGTGTTCCATTTGTTTGTATTGATTTAGGGCTTGGAATTTGGGTGTTCGTTGTTTTCTTTTTTCTGTTTTTGTTGTATTGTTCTCCTACAACCAAACTCTTTACAAAAAAGGGTCTGCATTGCAACTTTAAGAGTTGCGGAAATTATATGTAATGGTAAAAAAAGGAAATAGTTAATTGGATGAATGTGGGGAATTGTATGGATGAATTTGCAGACGGTTTCAAAGCGGGTGGCGGAGAAGAAGGTGGCGAAGTTTGAGAAGAATATCAGCAGAAGAGGAGTGGGTCCGGCCTCATCCAAGAATCCCTTCGAACCTGCCCACATTGTTCTCATTCTCTTCGCCGTCTTGGTCGTCGCTTCTTGTAAGCCCTTTTCTCTCTCTCTCTTACACAAGAGATAATTGATTTTGACATTTTTATTTGGTGGGTTTTGGTTGCAGTCATCTTCCAGGTAGTGAGAATGGCGATGAATGGTGGAATTCCGGAAGGTGGAGTGGATTCTTGATTTGGGAGTATTCAACAAATATACATTTCTCAGCGGCATGTTTGCATCTTTCATTGACCTACGCCTATTTTCACAGGCTAATAAGTTCTTGGATCATATAATTTTTAGTTTTTTTTATAGTCTGCAAGGAATGTTAAAACTAAATTTATAGTCTATATATTCTTAAAACATTATATTAGAAGAAATTTAAGGTATCTTAGTGAGAAATGACCGATTAACATATATAATCGGTTAATTCACAATCGCTCTTTCATCATAGTAGTAAGCAACATCATCTCAAGGCCTTTTTTTTTTTTTTTTTTTTTTTGATAATGCATCAACATTAAAATATGTATTTAAAAAAATATTCTCACATAGCAAGGAAGTTGGCCATATAATTTGCAGAGTTAATATTGGTTTTGAAGCTTTAATAAGGAAATTTGGATATGGACAAATGATATATGAGGCTAGATATGTTATAGTGCCTGTTTTCACATACAAATAAGCAGAATGTTCCAACACACATAGATTTCAAAAGTAAGATGATGCAAGAGCTGAAACAAAGCGCTCGGGAGACTTCTTGGCTTGGAGAATCAGAATAGTCTGTGATGCATTTGCTTTCCATTTGTGCTTCTGCCGTCAGCGCGGATCAAACCCGTGGAAGATTGGGGGCAGTCAGAACTTCTCGACAGCTTGGATCCACATGAATCAAAAGCAATTTCAGGAGATGATTGCTTATTGCATCCAGCATCAGTAGGTGATCCATAAGCATCAAATTCCTACAAGAAACACCATGCTATCAATGCTTGCATCAAAGGTTAGTGACAAGGGTGAAAGGCACAACTACAAGTACTTACCTTGGACTTTGTCCTGGAATAACAAGGTGTTAAGCAGGGATTCAAATCTTTGAGGATCATGTCATCTGGACTCTCCGGTGTTGTGTAATCCCCGGAGCTATATTCCTGATCGAACTTCTCAGCAGAGAAAATTAAACAAGTAAATATATTGAACAAGATTTACAATCAGAGAATAGGTGATAGAATAAAGAACTAGTGCCATCTGAAATTTGAGGTACTGTAACATGCAGCTGAGAGAAGAATTTGAAGCCCCTGTCATATATTTGAGAAATTTGGTACATGAGATTAAAATGTTTCACCAGAAAATTGTCTGCATCTTCTTGATCATACGATGGTGTCCTTGGGGAATTGAAATGATCATCAGAGAATCCTTTTCCAGAATACTTGTCTGCCTTCACCTGTGATCAAAGATTTACCGACAGCCGATCGTGACTTACACAAGGATGATGCAATATGCTTATAAAAGTGGGATGACATTCCATGCATGCTGTCAGCACTAATCCAAAGCTAGCACATTCTGACAGACATTGGCAAGTATTTGACAGGCCAAGATAATGAGCATACAGATATGCAAGAGAATGATTTCTACCTCTGCAAGATCCTCAGCAAGAGTTTGTAGTTGTCCTGTAAGAGAAGTGACCTGTCTTTGCAGACTTGGAATGAGTAGTTTAGCCTGCGTTAGTTCTGATCCCTGCTTCTCTAAAAGATCCTGAAATTGAAAGCTCGTGAAATCCGGAAAGAGAACAGCACTCTTAAGCGACTTTATCTCTTCCCTTTGCTTCAAGCAAAAATCTTTCAATTTTTCGACCTAAAAATTGCATAATAGTTAGTAACATTCAACAGCATTGACTGTCAAAACACTGCACATAACAATATTACATGTCAAATATCTTTCCAGCACTCGAAAAGTAAGAAAAAAGTAACTGCAAATGCTTCACATTATAAACAATCTAAAATCACAACAATAATGAATCATCGCAGTGGCAAACATACCTCTCTGTTTCTATCCTGAAGCAAAATGTTGAGCTCAGCAATCTTCTCCTCCTGTTCCTTATTCAAATTCAACAGCTCTCGCTCACTTCTCAGCACCATGGCCAGCGTTCTTGTATTACTCGTAACATCCGTTAGAGCCTTCCTTGAGCTTTCATCTCCCCTTTTGGCCGACCCAGATGACCCCTTAAACAGCTTCTTGTGAAGCCCGCTCAATCCAGAGCTCTTCTTCGCACCTTTCCTCAAATCCTCCGCCAAAAGATCAGAGGCAATGACAAATTTCTTAGGACCCTTATCGAGGTTTTTGACCTTCTTAGTCTCCACCAGTTTCTTGACCATGGAGCTGAAATTGATTTGGTTAGCCGCGGCATCGGTTCTTTTAGCGAGGGCACGTGAATTGTCGCGCGAGGATGAGTAGTCGGCGGAGGAGGAGGGGTCGGATTTGGTGGAGCTGTTTAGACTGTTACTGTTGGACTTGGTGTAGCGAGTGGCAGGCCTGATTGAAGCCATTAATGATTCTTGAGATTTTTTTTTTTTAATTTTTAATCCGAATCTATTTTTGGCAGTGAATTCAGAATTCAAGGATGGGACGAGGATTTTGTAAACGTGTTGGGTGCTTGAAAAAGAAGAAGATCTGGGGCGTTGGTTGGATTTTGTCTGAAGATAATTGAAAGGGAGGCTGTCTAAATTCAAAATTTTCGCATCTCTCCGCGGAAGGGCGGGATGTTGATGTTCCTCAACGTCGTCGTTTTTTTTTGCATTACTAGAATTACACCCGCGCGTTGCGCGAATAAATTTAAAATTTTATTTGAGCATTTTACAATATAAAAGTAGTTTTTCAACAATTGTTGAAATATATATTTCCTCCGTCCTAGTTTATTGGTTCTTCTTTCCGTTTTCGTCTGTTCCAATTTATTGATCTTCTTTCCTAAAATAGCAATTTTTTCACACACATCAATAAAATATTAATTTCACTACCACTCACAACCCTTAATTCCCGTACCCGGTCAAATGTCTCCAATAGACCGGGACGGAGGGAGTAATTAATATATTTTCTGAAAAAATACATTCCCTTAATTTCGGTTTAATTGTCCCGGCGTGACAGGATACAATAGTTAAGGACTATGAGTTAAGTGAAATTAATATTTTATTATCAAGTGAAAAAAAGTTAATACCAACAAAATTGTTAACTTTTCCCGGACACGATAATCAAGATTTGTGTATGGTAGTGGAATGCATATTTTATTGGTGAGTGTGATAAATTTGCTATTTTAAAAAAATGGACTAATATCACGGGACGGAATAAAAAGAAATAGTGGACAATTTACTTGGGACGGAGCGAGAGGAATATTGGACAAATTACTTGGGACGGAGCGAGTACTATTTTTGAAAATGAAACTAAAGTGAGAAAAAAAAAAAGGAAGTGGAATAATTAAAATGGACGGAGGGAATATATACTTAATGGAAAGATCTCAGGTTAGGCACGCCTAAGCGGTTTAGGCGAATTTTATCTATTAATCAAAGTCATACTCATTTAAAATACTCTAATTAGGAATTAATAAACCCTATTTGGAAGGGGTGAACCCATTTGGGTATTGATAAAACCCGTCTAAATCGTTTAGGCGTGCCTAACATAAATTTTTACCATACTTAATATATATTTATCTCGACTTGCGAGTAAATAAAATTAATACTACCTCCGTCCCGGATCATTAGTCTTGTTTCATTCCGGCACAGATACCAATGCGGGTGAGATAGATGAAATTAGTATTTTATTAATGAGTGTGTATTAATTTTCCATTTTAGGAAAACAAGACTAATGTTTGGGACAGACGAAAAAGGAAAATAGGACTAATGTTTTGGGACGGAGGGAGTGCTAATTTCTTACCAAATGTTGATTTTTGAATCTCTTACTACGTACAAACAAATAGCAAGGCAAAATGATGTTAAAACATTCTCCAGTTAGACAAAGAGACAGCCGAGCTTGTTATGTATTTAAAGAGCCGCACTGAGCTGTTTTTTCTTTTTCTTTTATCATTTTATATTTTTTTATAAATTAAAATAGTGCATCTGCTACATTTTTTTACCTTTCTTTGCTCTTCCACACCGAGAAGTGAGAACATCATTTTTTCATTAAATAAAGTCATCAACCTTTATAAATAATCTCCAAACAATTTATTTTAAACCACTCAAATACCTATGAAATCTCCACTCAATTTATATCCCACTCGTTTTGCAGAGTTAATATATTCGTAATTATGTTCCTTATATAACCTTTGGTTTTTTGTTTGCTTTAAAAAAGATACTCCCTCCGTCCCGCTAGAATAGGCCCACTTATCGAATTTGGCGTCCCAATTAAATTGGCTCCTTGCCAAAAATGGCAACTTTTTCACACACAACAATAAAATATTCATTCCACTAACTCTTTCTACACTCACAACTCTTAATTTCCGTGCCGAAAAGAAAGGGGCCTATTAAAATGGGACGGGGGGAGTAATTGTTTTTAGACTCAAATTAAATTACTTTCTTTTATTTTGTGTTTGAGGAACAAAACTGCATATATATTTATATTGTAACTATTTAATAAAATACTCATTTATCTTTCATCCACATACACAACTTATAATTTAATATAAATTACATTCACATCAGCAATCTATAAATTTTAAATGAAGTATTAATTTATCTCTCTTCTTTACTATAATAAAAAATTATGAACTAAAAACTAATAATTTACTTCACAAAAAAAAATTATGACAATTAATAATAAATAAACTTTTATGCACTATAAATCTTAGGTTTTTATAAATATGAAACTCTAACAATATCATGTTCTATTTATAGAGAATTTTTCTTTTATGAACTTTGATAAATTTTAATAATTTTTTTATAATATAAGAAACTTAAATTATTCAAAACATGCAAAAATAAAATTATATTTTGAAAAATAAGTGATAATAATGATATTTTTTTAATATTAATTGTTTTTTTTTTTTTTTTGGATGATCTTATTAAAAGTTCATCATCGGAGTAGTCTAAATCAAGTTAGAACTTTAACATGATTTTTTGCAAAAGTAAATTACCACAGAAGTTATAGTTTTCTCAATTTAATTACTCTATAATATTCTCTTTCTATTTAACAAATACTCCCTCCGTTCCGATTATATAGTCCGGGTTACTATTTTAGGGTGTTTCAATTATATAGTCCAGTTTCTATATTTGGTATTGTTTTTATATGGTCATTTATCATTACATCCCTGAATAATCTTGGAAAATGAGAATATTAAATGTAATATTATGAAAATGAGAGGTTAATTAATGCTTTAAATAAGGGTAAGGTTGGAAGTTTGTTTAAATATTAAATAATTTTTGACAAACGTACAAGATCAAAGTGGACTATATAATCGGAACCGAGGGAGTATTTTATATAGTAATAGAGTGAACTATAATAAATATATTAGCAACGAAAACTAAAATAAACATTAGAAATAGAGAGTATAAAAATGAAGTAGTTTAATAATATTATAATTTTCCTCCTTTAACTTTCACATCAACATCAAATTTCATCGAAAATATAAATCATATTTTAATCGGAATTTGCTAATATAATTCATATATGTTGTAGCAATCTTCAATCATAAAATTATTACTACCACCAAGTAAAAATAAGTAATTTTAACTATAAAAATCAATCAATATCTCATAAGTATATTATTGAGCCTTAACTGGTTTATAATTGGAGAAATGCATTTATAACTTAGTTTTATTTGTTTTTATATTAGAAATTGCAATTATTGAGTTATACATAAAACATAATAATATTATTGGTTCATACATTCATGATATAATTCTTGGATTTATCACAGAACTGGCCTCTCAAGAAAATTTGACATTGTTGCTACAATTGAAGTCTATAATCCAAATGTTTACATATACTGACAATTAATCAAATGCTATCTATAAAGTTATCATAAAGAAAAATATTACTTTGAAAAATAATAAATAATGCTGCAGCAGAATTCTAGACGAATTTATTACTTTGAAAAATAATAAATAGACTATGGTAAACTAAAGTTTTCAAGTGATAAAGCATATGATTTATCAGAAAATAATAATAATTAATAATAATAAAAATGTTAAAAAAAAAATTAAGCACTATCTCTATAAACCTAGTTATGATCGCAATGCATTTGGGCTAACCGATTAACGCTTTGCCATTATGAGATTGTTGGTTGAGGGTGGGGGAGAAACATCGAAAAAAAGAGAGACTCACTACAGTAGCCACCGGCGGCTGCCCTTTCGATCAGGAGAGTGGTCGATAAGGATCTTAAAGTGGAACCGCTAATCTCCTTTGTGAAACCTTTGTCACCCGGTAATCGGTGTATCCGGGAGCCACACTGACGGCAAGAGCTATCTACTGGCGTGCAGCGCTAAAGAAATTCTGCGGTTGAAGATTCATCACCTATTCATTGTTTATATTTATCTCTGCTGCAGCTGAGTTACGCTGAGAAGTACCATCTATTAGCTTTCATCTTCTAACCATTCATTGATGACTGCAATACTGGCCGGCAACCCTCTCCCATCCCATTATTTCTCATGTTCCTCCATCTCAAAGTGCTGGCCCTTAGTTTTTTTTTTTTTTCCGCATCCAAAAAAGCATCAAATATGACAATGATGGAGATGAAAAGGCGGTGGATGTTGCTGACTGGAGAAGGAGAGAAGATAAAATGGTGATGGTTTAATTTTTAAAACTGCGATATAGTAATTAATAATGGCAGTGGAAAATTGAAAATTTTGAATTCTTGGAATTGATGTTGTCAGTTAGCAGGTAATGAAAGGCTGCATGAGTAATGGTTGTTATTTTTTTTTTAATTATAAAAAGTAAAATTGAAATAGAGCCCAATTTCAAACCATTTTTTTTAGAATTTCCGTGCAACTGAAGATGAATGTGATATGGGCCGGCATTTAATGGTTTTGGGCGGGAAACTTTTACTTGCTACAGTTTTTGACGGTTCCATTTTAGTATAGTATATAGATTGTGGTGGACCTTAATTTGGTTTTAAAATTAAGAAATCCGGATTTTATTCATTTATAAAAATCTCGCCAAATGAGGAAGGAAAATAGTTGCTTTGATTAATTTTTCACTAGAAAAAAAGTAATACTCCCTCCGTCCCGGGACAGTCGCAACGTTTTCTTTTTTGGGCCGTCCCGGGACACTTGCAACATTTCTATTTTGGGTAAAAATTAACAACTTAATTACACTCTAATTATCATTAATTAAAACATTAAAATTCAAATTTTTTATTTAAAATTAAAGTTAATTTTACGAAATTAAAATTAACCCACCCACTAATACTCCCACCCCATCCCCCCCTTCTCATTTCTCAACCCTAGCCGCCGTTGCTTCGTCTTCGTCTTCTTCGTCCCTCTTGTCGATGGCTTCCTTCGACGGCTGGTTCAGCACACGTCGGAGACGAAGCAAATCGCGGCCTAAATACTCCCTCCCCTCACCCCGTATCTCCTATTTCTCCCATACGGGATCCGAAAACCCTAATCCCTACCGATTACCCTCGCGCGCGCCGGTGCCTGACTCTGAGGGTTGGATAAACCCTCGAGCGCCTCTAATCGACCGTTCCTCGCCTCCGTTGATAAATCGCAAGGGGGTTTCGCCACCCCCTGCTGTGGATCATCCGATCTGCAATTTTCGCCCACCTCCAGCCACTGGTTTTCCGATCTGTGAGCTTCGCCACCCTTCCGCTGCGATGACTGAGCCCAGGAGCTATGCGGTCGAAGGAGGCGAGGTGGATGAACGTGTGGGATCTGCGGCCTGTGATGTTCGCCCACCCCCTGCCGCGGGTTTACCAATCCCTGATGTTCGCCACCCCCCCGCTGCGATGAATGAAGCTACGAGCTATGGGGTCGAAGGAGGCGACGTCGATGATGTTGTGGGATCTGAGGCCGTGCCCGAACCTGATCTGCCATGCCCGGCTGGTATCTCTGATCTCAGTTTTTCTTTTGTTCGCCCTATTCATGCTAGCGAACTCCCTATTGTGACTGATTCTGAAGTTTGTCGTGATTTGGGTTGGGATTTTGTGGAACAATTCGATTAAATTTGGCAAAAGTCTAATGCATGTTCATATTGATGCTGCTGCATTTGTTGATTACATATTTATGGTGCTGCATGTTGTAGATTACAAAAAATTAGACTAATTGAGATTGCTATACATCATATATCCAGTGCCTGTCTGATTTCTGTCATCTCCATGTTATGCTGATCTGAGATGTAGCTGATGCATTCCAAAACGAGTTCTGTCTGTGGTAATGTGTTGGATCAGCGTAGTGCTCCTTTGCTCATGTGTGGTATCTTGTATGCATTTGAGCCCCTCACCTTCATGATCTCTATCAGGCATGCTTGTAGTGTGATGAACACATCATTTAATGTGGTGGCTGACAACTTTGCATATGAATCTTCTACTGCATGAACTAGTTCATCCACTGTTTTGCTTGCACTCTCATACTGAAGGGACTGAATTGCTCTGAACCACCCCAAATCGTTTATGTTGCAATCTGGTGAATTGGGGGGTTGTTGTTTGAGTTTAATGTTGAACCCTTGTCCACATGCAGCCTCTCTAAATTGTGCATCATCATCTAGAATATGTGGCCTTGCATTGTCTTGCTGGATATATATCTCTTTGCTAGCTCCTTCTGGCCACTTGCTCTTGATTGCTGGTATTATCTGTCATTACATAAGATCAATGTAATCAAGAGTTGAGAAGAACAATCAATTTGTGCCTGTGTGCAGTTGCTTTTTGATAATTGTGCTTGTGTGCAAGTGATCCTGATTCTAATTGCTCTTAAATGTCCCTAAACCTCTTCAATGATGTGTATAGCTGAGAGAAATCTGCATTTGTGTCTGTGTGCAGTTGCTATTTGGTAATTGTGCCTGTGTGCAAGTGATGTTGAATCTGATTGATCTTAAATGTCCCTACACCCCTTCAATGATGAGTACAGCTGAGAAGATGAATGCATTTGTGCCTGTGTGCATGTGCTTTATGCTAATTGTGCATGTGTGCAAGTGACCCTGATCCTAATTGCTCTTAAATGTCCCTAAACTTCTTCAATGATGTCTTGAGCTGAGAAGATGAATGCATTTGTGCCTGTGTGCAGTTGGTTTATGCTAATTGTGCCTGTGTGCAAGTGATCCTGATCCTAATTGCTCTTAAATGTCCCTAAACCTCTTCAATGATGTCTTGAGCTGAGAAGATGAATGAATAAGGATCATACCTTAGATATCAAACAATCTCTAATCACATCTTTTGTGACTGATTCGATTGGCTTTGTAACTATTGTCCCTGCACATCTATTCTTGCTGTTTCTTTTGGCTGGTTCATTGTATGTGAATGGGAAGATGCCTATTTTGCCATCAAATACTACCTTCCCTTGATCTGTGATGATAGGCCTACTTACTGCTGACATGAACATAACCTTGGTAATGAACTTTTTACTCTTACAACTTCTATAAGGGTCTTCTTCCCCTGGTGCTAAATAATGCCTATGTGTGGTTTTGGTCATGTAGAACCACTTTTCATCTATATGGACTGTGTTGTGCGTTTCCATGAACTTGATCTTGTTTTGGACTCTATCTAAATGTAATGACTGAAGGCAAAACTTCAGCCTAATTACCTTGTTTGAGGCTGTCAGCTCTGGTTTAATGGCATTCGTATGTGCCCTAATCCTGCCCTCTTTCACCCATCTCCCAACTGATGATTTACTTACCCCAAGACCACTTGCTACTCCCCTTATTGTACTCCTACTAGAATATGTCATCCTTGACAACCTATCAAGGTCCAACTCTAAACTCCCTTGTTTTTTCACTCCTTTTTTGTGATTTCTCAATTGTATATACCCAATCTCTTCTCTTTGTTTTTTTGCAGCAGTCCAAAGCCGATGAACGGTGGATCGGTGGACTCCAAAACGGCTGGTTGCTGAGGTGATCCTGCCCCTTAAAGGCTTACCATCCTTGCTGCCTTCAAGTAGAAATTGGACGAGTTCATTCCGCTTCGAATCCGAGAGTTCACGGCTTGATTCCATGGCATCTCTTGCTCTCGGCCTTCTTTTGTTTTTTTTGCTCGATGATGAAAATGATTCTGAGATCATGTTTCATTACCTATTTAATGTGGCCATTTGGTTTGTAAATTCAAATTAGTGATGGGATTAAAAATTTGGCTCCAAAATAGTGATTTGATCAAATTTGATTGTAATCATTAATTTTAATTTGAATTTAAATGAGTTGTGCTTTTTTTACATTTTTCATTTCTATATTTTTAAAATTTAATTAACTAACTAATCTAACCCCACTAACTTCCTAATTACTTTTTCTTAACCTCCGTGCCGGGTCAAACGTCTCAAGAGACCCGGGACGGAGGGAGTAGTATTCAAATACTGCAAATTATATAAAATTGTAAAATTGAATAAATGAAATTATGTAATTGAGGATAAAAGTATGGAGCTGAACACTACAAAAACATTTTACTACACAATGCAAGACTGTTTTTTTTTTTTGTCTAGTAGAAACATAAAACTTTCACGACCTCGTCGATCCAACTAATCTAGCAGGATTCCCGACGGCGGTGGCAGCCGCCGGAACCTCCTTCAAAACCAGCGCTCCGGCACCGATCCTCGCATTTCGCCCCACCTCAATATTCCCAAGAATCTTAGCCCCTGCACCTATCAGCACCCCATCTCTGATCTTCGGATGCCGGTCTCCCCCGCACTTCCCCGTCCCTCCCAACGTCACGTTATGCAAAATCGTGACGTCGTTCCCCACAACCGCCGTCTCCCCGATGACGACTCCGGTGGCGTGATCGATTACAATCCCACTTCCTATCTCCGCCGCCGGATGGATGTCCACCGCAAAAACTTCCGAGACTCGGCTCTGAATCATGAGAGCCAGCGCAGTTCTGCCATTGACCCAGAAGTGATGGGCGAGTCTGTGCGCCTGACACGCCAGAAACCCTTTGAAATTCAAGAAGCAGTGGACGTGATTAAGGCAGGCGGGGTCACGCTCCCTCACGGCCCTCAGATCATCCCTCACGGCGCGCCCCAGCGCAGCCTCCTCCGAGAAGGCCTTGAGGAAAGCGGCGGCGAGGGCGTCGCTCGACACGTGCGCACCGCACAGCTTGACAGCTAAGTGATTCGACAGCGCGCTCTCCAGTGACACGTGGGATAATATCGTGCAGTGATAGAAGTTAGATAACAAGGGGTCTTGCTTCGCGTCGGACTCCGCCTCCTGCCGTATTTTCCACCAGATGTCGTCGCTGCATTGTTGAGGGCAGACTTTGGAGGAGGAGAGAGTGTATGAAGCGGGGCAGGCTGCTGCTGATCGGTAGCATCTGAGTATGCTGGTGAAAGAGAGGGAATTGTGATTTCTTGAAAAACCGGTGCATGTGGCCATTGTTATATACTTATAAAACCAGAAAAGAAAGAAGAATTAATTGTTATGAAGTTTAAGAAGGTTAATTGGGTTTTGAGTTTGGGATTTGTTAGAGTTGATGGAGTTATATAGAGTGAGGTGAGGATGATTATTTAGATAATAGTCAACAGCAAGTCATTGTTGGTAAAAGTTGAACAGTTTTCTTGTGGGTTTCTTGATAGCTACTGAAAGGGGCAGTAATTTATTTTACATTGACTGACTTATATTACATATGTTACTGTGTGGTCAAATTAATTTATCATTTATGCATGGAGGCTAGCAATGGAAGCGAGACCCATCCTCTACAAAGGGTTCCGCCCAGATTAATTGAAAATGAAAAAAAAATTAAATATTAAAAAAAAAAAAACCTTAATTCAAATGATCAGGGATTCAGGTATATGTGTTTTGTGGGGAAATAAAAATAATTTGACTACAACAAAAAATAGGAAGTGGCTAAAGGTTAAAGAAGTTGAGTAATAGTATGACGCATGGTGTGACGATTTTATGGTAAGCATAGAGGAGAAGGAGGGGAGGGCCCCAAAATTCAAAGTCGGTCAATTGAATAATGAAAAACAGCTACCTCACTGCTTACATAATAACTCTTGAGGATGTTTCTTCAGCATTTCCCTTTATTTTTATGAACAAATTATTACGCAAGTCTTACTTTGATGTTTAGAATATCTGCATCAAACGCAAAATACAAGAAAATAGAGCGTTAAATTTACATGCACTTACAATTTAAAAAGAAATATTCCCTCTATACGGGTCAAATTATCCACATTTGACCTATCACAATAATCATGCATGTGAGTAATAGAAAGATAAATATTTTTTTAATGAGCGTGAAAATTTACTATTTTAAAAAAGTTGACTAATATTGTGAGACAGACGAAAAAGAAAATATGGACAATTTACTCGAGACTGATGAAGTATATGATTATATATCCTTATTCAAAGTATTAAATGGTGCGAATAGAGGACTGCTATCAATGAAATGGAATCTATCAAATTAAGTTGTAAATGAACTAAATTGTTCAAAAATTAATTGAATTTCGACTTTATAAAAGTTTATTTAATAAATAAAAAAAACTTGAACACCATATTATTCGATTTGTGAGCAAGTTCATTCGATAAAATTAGTAAGATACAAAATAATTAATTTTATAAAAATAATATTTTTCATGATTTAAGACTAATATGAATGATAAATATTTTTAATCATGAGAAAAAACTTAATTTTCAACACGAATATAATACTCCCTCCGTCCCACCTCAATTGTCCTACTTTCCTTTTTCGTCCGTCCCACCTCAATTGTCCCATTACTTAAAAAGACAACTTTTTCACACTCAACAATAAATATTAATTTCACTCAACTTACTTTACACTCACATTCCTTGGTTATTGTGCCCAAAGTCACCGGGACAATTCAGTCGGGACGGAGGGAGTATTAAATTTGGAATAAATATGTTATTCTTTCAAAATAATAATGAAAATCTTAAATATTTTTTAGATTTAAAAAGTTCATTTATTTTCTAATAAAGTTAGATTAAGTTTGTGGATTATAAAGTATTTATAAAAAATTATGAAGTTCAACTCAGTATAAAACAAGTCAAATTTGAATATGACTCAATTCGATTCGATTGCGCTCCCATATCAAATCAAGAAAATTGAGTTATTTATTAATTTTGATGTATTTATTCATGAAGATGGAATTTGCTCATGTGTTTCACACTCACTCTCACTTATTTCACTTTACATGAGATTCTTAATTATTATTTGAAGTTTCATTTCTGGGAATACAACCGGGAGAGCACTACTGGCGGACACCAAATCGAGGCACTTTTCGTGTTGAATCGTGGCAGCTTTGGCTCAACCAATTGTAAACCCAGGGTCTTGTTTGCGTGGAGAAGTCACAACCATCTTGAATGGAATTATTTTTTGTATGGAGCAAAAGATATATCCAATCACAGTCTGTACATGTTATATTATTGTTGTGAGAGCAATGTCGGGTCTTGAAGAGGATGAAAGTTTTGTACCAATTGACCTTTTCAATGTTGCTCAAACAACACAAAATGATTGTATTTTGGGTATTTTTCATGCATATCGGAGTGCCACAGCCCACCATGTAGCACAATTTACTGTGTAGATCTCCCAACCGATGAATTGGAGATCGAATTTTTCAAACTGGTTGATTCATGTAGCTAGTCTTGATTATGCTTAATTTATTAAATTAGGCTTAAAGAAAAAGAAAAATACTATAACGGTCACTTTTTGAATTCTTTTTGTTAATAAACTTTTTTTCTACCATTCTATCCTACGCTACTAAAATTGCAACAAATTAAATCATTCAAAATATAAAACCTTTTTTTGAATCAAATCTTATTCATAAAGGCCCATATAAAATATAGATAAGGTCGTATAAAGGCCCAATTGGGATTCAGATAAGGCAAGAAAATATCCAACCACCCACCTAATCTCAACAGCCGAATTCTGCTCTGCAACTGCAACTCCCACCACCAAAGATGAGCGCATTCAGAGTTGAGCTGCTGCTGCTGCGTTTCAATCCCGCATCAGTGAAAGCGAAACTCCCGTTAATCATCCCAGTGAGATCCAGATTGAAGCTCGTGAGCCCCTCCTCGCCCTCATCCAACACCACAGCCAGGAAATTAATGGAAAAATTAGCAGCAACACCGAAACGGAAGACATTTTCAAGCGGCGGCGGCGGAGTAATCTCGAAAGAGAATTCAAGAATGGTGATGGCGGTGGCCGCGTCGGTGGGAATCGCGCTTTTGCTGATGGGTTTTGACGACGGGAAGGCGCTGGCGTTGGGGCCGGAGGGGCCGTTGATGGAGGATTTCTGGGACAACATGAGAAGATATGCACTGTATGCTCTGACAGTGAGCACCGGCGCCATTTACACTCTGCTGGAGCCCATCGTCGAGCTGCTGAAGAACCCCATCTCCGCTGTTCTTATTCTGCTTATATTAGGAGGTGGCTTTTACATTGTCTCTCAAGTCGTGACAGCCATGGTTGGTTTGTCTGATTTTTCATACGATTATAACTACTAGAGAGTTCGTGACACCACACACTCTGCCTCTGCCTTCCGTTTCATGTTTCTCTCTGTAATCTTTGTCTATCTCTACACAATAATATCAAATATTTTATCTTTTCATCTTCTTTAATGGTGCGTGTTTGCTTTCTTGAAAACTACTATCTACTTTTGCATGCTCCAACGCTACTGCAGTTTGATTAGACCTACACACGAAAAGGCGCAACGGACCAATGCCACATTCAATAGATCGAAGAAAACATTTGCTCATAATAATTTATTATTCTTGTTTCAAGTGATTACAGAGGTGATTAAGAGATGGAATCGAGTGGTAGAAGAGCAAATTGACATGTTAAGTCGAGCAAGAAACCGATAAGATGGAAATTGGATACGGGAAGCTGTCGGCGTACTGGAAAGAGACGGCGTCGCCGGGTTCGAGGGGCTTGCCGTCGTTGACAAGACAATCATCGTAGGCGAGGCGGCGGAAGATAATGGGATCAACCAAGCGGGCGGAACTGTACCAACCGCAGTGAACGTGGATGTCGGAGATGCTGCAGCCGTCCCCTACGCAGGCGTTGCCGATGTTGACGGAGTAGGTAGGGATTCCGCTGGGGAGCGGCGCCGATGGGCCTTGGTCTATGAAGATGCTGTCTTTGGAACATCTGCCGAAGCCGATCCGCTCGGGCGACACCGCGCCTCCCTTCGTATCGTTGCCGCCGCCGTAGTCTTCTGTTACAACAAACAAGTACAATTGATTATATGCAACGTAAGAGATAATTCAGAAGGATAAAGCAGTTAATATATAATTTGCAGGAATATATACCAGTAGTGTTGGAAGCGATCAACAGCTTTCTGGAATGATTTTCCTTGGGAAGGACGACTACTGCAATGCCGCTTCCGATAACTGGTTTCAATAAGAAAGCTGTGAATCAAATATATATATGTGCATGAGGAGATAGAAAGGCAAGTGTGTATATATGTATATAGACTTGCCGGCAAGAAGCGACATAAAAACTAAAGCGAAACCGCAAAGCGAGTACAGCTTCGTCTTCATCTTCAACATTGATTAAGTTAAGAAAACTGGCAAAGGCAAAGAAAGCATTGAATTAATAGGCACAGATATCAAAGATTGTGGGAAACGAAGAGAACAAACCTGCAGGGGAAAATAGTCGTCCTTCGTGAAAATTTTCTGCCATATTTATAGCAACGGAACCACGCCATCTTAAATTGCATTTCATTTGCATTTGAATTTGCATTTGCATTTGCATGCAGCATTACTTACTGTTACACTCTTTCTGAATGGAAGCAACGTGTCTGCCCGCAGTTACTCTTGTATGCGATTCAATTACCATTTCAAGATTCAAGATTTATAACATTATGATACATCCATGTATAGTCAAATCCAAACATAAAACGAGAGTATTGTAGGAGTAGCTGGGGTGGTGGGATGCATGCAAACAAACAAATATTTGATGCTAGTAATTTTTTTAGTAATTAAAACACTTTATCTGTGATACAGGTTCGATCTTTCAGGGGACATTTGAGCATGATGAGTGATCGTGTGAGTATATAATTAATGTATAAATGTTAAAAAATAATAATAAAAAGAAAATCCTGAAGCGTCGCCAGGGGATCAGAGAACTGTGGCCCAGCATTTAAGACAAAGATTCATGCACCCCTTCCTATCTGCTTGGTTAATTTTTCATAATTAATCAAAATGTATTAGCTAGTAATGATAAAGTGAGTATTATTTTTGGGAATATTAATCTTATTAATTATCTGCATATTCAATTTCAATAAGTACAAAAGGGATCTGTCATAGCTAACAAACCATTTAAATAGGATTGATAAATGATAAATTTTGATATGATACGATAACAAGATATAAATTCATAAAATAATAATGGGTATGAATACACACGAATCATTAAATTCTAAACACAAACATGATAGCCATAGTTAAAAAATTTTGATACAACTCGAACGCACACGATAATAATAAGCAAAAGCACAATAAAACATTGTGACCACTTCTGGCTGAGAAAAGGTCTTTCAAACCTCCTGAAAATCATTCTAAGCAAGCTAAAGAGAGATTGAGGTATCTGATCTGGGGTTTGGAAGTTCCTCCAAAGATTAAGGTATTATGTCGGAGAATGTTCAACAATTTCATCCATACACCAATTAATTTACATAGATATCACATTACTTACAATGGAATTTGTGATTGGCGTCATAAAGAATGGGGAACAACGCAACACTATCTGTTTTTCTGTGATGAAACAAATAAATTTTGGGAAGTAAGCAAATTCAAAAGGATGATAAAGAAGATAATGTTTGAGTTTGGTCTCCAAATTAGAAAGCAAGTGAAAAAAAAAAAGATTTTGAAGTTTGGTGCATTTTGAGTTGGCTTGTTTGGATACTTTTATGCAACTTTAAGCATGGGAAATATGAGAATAAAGAAAACAATTCTATTTCAAAAGGGAATGTTTTGGGTTAGGCAGACCTAAACGATTTAGCCGTGTTTTATCCATTAACCCAAGCCCAAATCCATATAATATACCCTAATTGAGATTAATAAACCTTATTTGGGATGGGTCAACCCTTTTGGGTAGGATAAAACCCGCCTAAATCGTTTAGGTCTGCCTAACGCAAGTTTTTGTCATTTCAAAAGCATTGGATTTTCTTGAAAAATTAAAGGTTGCTCATAAATGTGTGCTGCCTGTTTTTGGGACAGACTTGCAGATTGGGGATAGAGTGTGGGTTCGACCAAACAAAGAGAGTTTTCGCATTGATGTTGATGCTCGATGGGACTTTTTCGAAATGATCAAGGAAACATTGTGGCAGCTATAACTAAATCAATTGATAAACCGACGTGTGTGACTGAAGCATAAGTTTTGGTTGCATTCTATGGAGTTGGTTTGTGATTGAAAATAGGAGCGAAACCAGCTAAGCTTTACTTGGATACCATTACAGCTAAGTATGAATTGATAAAAGCTGATGATCCTCACCTTGGCTTCCTTCCTACTTAGCATATATCATTGATGATTTGAAAGAAAACTATATTATTAAGATATCGCACATGAGAAAGGAAACAAATTCAGTTACGCACAACATCACTATCTTAAGAGCTGATTGTAATGAAGTTGTCCATCTAAGAATCTAATTTCCCATGATGGATTTGTAATCTAATTTCACAAGATTTAGTTTAATGGAATGTTTTCCCTTTAAAAGAAAAAATTAATGCAAAGGTTGTTAATTATGTGCTGCAAAAGGCCGTTGAGAGTAATTATCAATCATACATATTTAGATACGTATAACCAACAAATTACTTTTGCTTTTATAAAAGGAATTACTTTCTCCCTTTTTGTTTACAGAGAGAATCCGCAGTTAATATTCAATATGTTGAATTAAACAACAAAATCCGTTCATTTATATTTTCAATAAAAGGTAAAAGAATTATAAAAGTGTTTAATATCATTAGTCTTTCCATATTGAAAGAAAAAAAGGTGAAAGGACAAAGGTTGTGACGGTCCATTGATTTCAGATAGTAGCGGAGAGCATCTCTTTTATGCTTCTTGCATAGATTGTTGAAATCACACACTATTTCCTTAAAAGACTTTTCAAAATAATTATTCTTCCAACAAAGCAAACCACATTTCCCAAGATTACGGCTTCTTCATCAATACATCCCATTAATTTCCCTGTTGAAGAATCAAGAATTTATGCTTGAAAACCCCAGTTCCTTCCAAATTCGACATTGATTCCCATGTCAAATATTTAATGACATCACGAACCAGCCATTAAAAAAAATTTAAACTTTCAAAAAAAAAAAAAAAAAACAGCAACTTTATCGGTATGTCGGAACGCACCACACCAGCAAACACTAGAACCTTCATATCCAGCTTTTTTTTTACTTCATTGCAACTGCACCACCACCACCTACCATCTTTTTTTTTTTTGGTCAATCTCTCTCTCTCTCTCTCCATATATATTTATTTCGTTGCTCTACTGTATCCAAATTCCACCAAAATAACATTCTTGGAGATTCTTACATCTCTCCCGTTTCAAGATTTTAGGAACAGTTATAATGGACGGGGAAGGGGCTGAGAAATCCGGCGGAGTTGGGAAATGGTGTGTGGTGGCGAAGAAGAAGCTTCAGTTTATAGCTATAGTTTCTTTCTTTTCTTTCTTGTTTTCCTACTTCTCAGGCTTCTCCTCCTATAGCCTTCACTTTTCGACTTTGATCTTGTCGTTTTTCGCCGACGGTGCTGACCGCAAATACATGTTTCTCATAAGCAACGCCCTCCTGGCGTTGCTCGTCAGCAACTTCGGTTTCAGAGATAGCACGAAACAAATTCCAGCAATGTTATTAGTTGGAGAAGATGGAGCTTCCCTAGAGAGTACTGTCGATGAAATTAGTCCAGTTGCAGGTGAGGAGCACCAAAATGAATTCGAGTTGGAGGAGGAGGACGAAGAAGAAGACGAAGACGAAGACGATGAAGAGAATGCATCAGCGGTGGAAGAGGTAAACGATGCGAGTGTGAGCACGGAAGAGTTGAATCAAAAGTGTGAAGAATTTATCAGGAAGATGAAGGAAGAGATCAGAGTTGAAGCCCAGTGTAAAAAGTAAAAACCAATCATTTTCTTGGAAACTACATTTTCCTGATCAGCTGTAGTAAATTATGTAGGCTAGTTTGATTCTTGATATTGCATATTTGCATGGTGATTATACACCATCCCACCATCATCGATCTGTTCACCAAATTTGTATCTGCAATCAAGGGAAAGGATCCAAATAATTGTTCACATCATTGAAGTTAATTTTAGCAAACCCTGTCGGCCATCATTTTTTCTAGATTGACACTCGGCCCCATTCCTGTCACCCGAATCAGTCTAAAACTGAATTCAAGATTGCCAATGATAGATATGGTAGGGACAGAATTGCAGATGTATATGAATCTAAGGTGAGACCTTAACAAGGTAATCTCATTATATGCTTGATAAGCTCATATTTATACTCATTTATCTATATTTTTCTCCATTGTTTCAAGTGCTTTATGTTATGTTTT
>JAPKLW010001180.1:60897-127176 GCA_026898455.1 Plectranthus barbatus
AAAATATTTTTGTAATGCGATTTTCCATATACATTTATATTATACTTCACCTTGAAACACTACAAATAAAATGTATATTAACATGAATTAAAAATATTATTTAGGAAGTGATTAAATTATCTCAAACTCAAATTTCATACATCAATAACAAATATTATTAAATACATATTTAATTGACCTACTTATTTGCTTTCTTCTACAGCCACAACTCAAAAACATTAACACGCGTCACTCAATGATTGGCTCACGTGCTGCGATGGATCCTACCAAATTGCAGGTCGTAAATTCTTATAGGCCGGTCCGAATCGCCGACCCTATGTAATAGCCTTATCCGTACATATTTATTGATTGGGCCGGGCTCGCATCCATCAATTTTGTAACGGGGTTACCCTAATTGCGCGATTATTGTGTCCAAATATAACAAACTTCAAAAAAATAAATGGGTCAAAACAAAACTATTGGGAAGTTCTTGGGTTAGGCAGGCCTAAACGATTTAGGCGGGTTTTATCCATTAATTCAAGATTTAGGCGGGTTTTATCCATTAACCCAAGCCAAAACCCATATAATATACCCTATTTGGGATGGGTGAACCCATTTGGGTAGGATAAAACCCGCCTAAACCGTTTAGGCCTGCCTAACGCAAGTTTTTGCCAAACTATTTGCCCTTTTTCAAGGTTTTGGAGTAGAATTAAGTTTTGATTTAACAATTTTAAGGAATTTTTACTAATATATAACCCTCACAACTCAAATTACATTTTACTCCTCGAAAATAAATAAGTAAAAGCAAAACTTTATGATATATATATATATGTTATGGGAGCGGATCCAGTGAGAAAACTCTTAACGTGAAAAAGTGATAAAGATGCTTGATTGCATTTACACATTGCTTGATTGTATTCAGTTGTTGCTTGTTTGCAATGTTGCTTGATTATGCTTTAGTTTTTGCGTGATTATTTTGTTGCTTGATTGCGTTTTAGTTATTGCTTGATTCAATATCAACCATTAATTTTTTTAATCTGATGAACACGATTCATTCTTTTTTCTCATATGGGGATTTTTTTTTTACATAATCCCTCTTCTATATGTTATAATGTTAACTTTATTTAGTTTACATTACGAGTTTATGTTTTCTTCTTTCACCAAAACCCCGATTCCAGTGTGGATTTTTTGTAAGCAAATAATTGAAATTCAAGACGTAAAAAAAATAAAATTGTAAATAACTGAAGTGACATCAAGTTATTTATGACTTACATTTACATTAAGAAAACGTGCAAAACGTCAATGTTTGTTGGGGGCGTAAATGAATATCATGATTGTGGTTTTAAACTCAACTTCTTCTTCTACTTTTTTTTTTCCCCCCCGAAAGTAATAAACCGAAACTTCAAACAAATTTTTATCTTTATTAGTTTGTAGTGAAGATTCAAGATTTTAAACACCTATTTAAGATTTTTAAATTATTGATCTGGTTTTTCTGGATCATTTAAGGGTCCTATCTGAAATCTTTTCTATTGTGGAGTAATATTTTTGTATTGCTTGGACACTAAAATTTGATTGAAACATCCAAGCAAGTAATATCTAGAAAGTTGTGCAACTTTATAAAGTGATAATATTTACTAATTTTAGAAAGTAGTTTTATACAACGAAAAATCTGATCTTTTTAATGATACATAGGTGATTGTGATTATGATTATAAGAAAGGAAATGAAAACTACATAACTACATTATTACTGAAATTGATAAAGTGATGAATTTACAATGAGGTAGCAGGATATGACAATTCATGTGAGTGGACCCAAATAATGAGAAGATGAGTCAGCAACGGCAACATTTTCCTGTCTCGCATTCAATACAAACACGTCAGATTTCACTCTCCCTCCTTCCTTCCTATATATCACTCTCCCACCACAACTCGCCATTCAACAACAAAGGATCCAAATTCTACTGTTTAAAGAGAGAAGGCATGGGTGAAGTAAGTGTGCCATTTTCTTTTTTTCTCTTAATCTGCTCTCAACGATGACGACACTCTCATACTACATTGTTAGTTAATGGAACATATATGTATATGGTGGTTATTTTTGAATCTTTAATGCATGATGCTGCATTACAATATATTGCAGGAGAAGAAGGAGGAGGTGAAGAAAGAAGAGAAAAAAGAAGAAGAGAAGAAGAAAGATGAAGAAGAAGGGCCTAAAGAGATTGTGCTCAAAGTCGACATGCATTGCGAGGCTTGCGCTAGGAAAGTTACCAGAGCCCTCAAAGGCTTCCAAGGTTTAATTCTTCTTCAGTTTACTTACAATGCTTAACATCGTATGTGAGTTTGTTTTTTATGTGTGTATAGTGGTTTGGTCCGAAACCGTGGTAGGGAAATGGAAAAAAGTGAGGGACCGACGTGATTCTTGGAATCATCAATTTCCATATTTGTTAATTTCTTTATCCATCATATGACTTTATGTATAATATAAAGTATTTACACGTATCCCAATTCAACTATCTTGAATATTGATGTTGATTTGAGAAAATGTTGGTGGTGGTGGGGGAATAGGAGTGGAGGAAGTGAAGGCGGATTGCAAGGCGAGCAAAGTGGTGGTGAAAGGCAAGGGTGCGGACCCTGTAAAGGTGTGCCAAAGGATTGAAAAGAAAAGTGGGCGAAAAGTGGAGATCATTTCCCCACTACCCACAAAGCAACAAGACAACGACGATAAGCAGCAGCAGCAGAAAGAAGAGAGCAAGGATGCACAGCCTAAACAAGAAAACAAACAGGAGGTATATATTGACAGCAATATGGGCTTTGTTTATGTTGTGGTCTAAATCTAATATCATGTAGTAAGTAGGTCAAGTAGGTAGACAAATGCAAATGATCAGATTCTTACATTACATTACATGCACGAAAGCGAAGCTGAATTATAAGAAAAGGGGAAATTGAATTAAGCTGTGTGTGTGTGTCTGAGCGGAGCAGTGCAAGTTGCGCTGTATCTGACATGAAAACCACTCAACAGCAGGGATTGGGCGAATGGGGTCGTGGGATGGCGCGACTAACGATGCAGCCTCACTCATTTCTGCTGCATGGACCTGTAGTAGTTTTTGGGTGCCCAGGGGTAAATGGGATGGGATGGGGTCAACAACAATTCACGGGCCACTCAGAATTTTTCTAAAACATGCAGCAAAATTGCACGTGCTTGCATAATGATATTACTTTACCACCCCACTCTATGCGCCGGCCACGCCCCCTCTCCCCGCTCTGTGTGTGTGCGTGTGTATTCAGTTCTAATCACAGATTCAAACTTTTGAACTTAACGGCAACTGGGTTTTACTTTTTATTTGTTACGTTCCATCAACTTTAACGTAGTGGTTTTGGATCTAAGTTTTTATAGCTGGAGGTTTTTGTATGCCTTGCGTTACTTCCTCAGTCACCCTTTAATGACTCTTGAACGTGCATGTGTGTGTGTTGGATTTGCTTTCAGTATTCGGACAATACACAAATCTGTAATTGCAGACTATAAATTTAAGGATAGGGAGCCCTTATGTCAATTTCTTTATTGGGAGCTTGGACTAAATTTGCATACTTAGACAAAGAGAAGAGAAACAGAAGGAATTTGTAAAACTGGTTGAAAAACCTTGTTTTCATGGAGCTTGAATATTTTGTAATTGTATGGTTTTTTGTTAGCACGAACACAAAGTTGAGTCGAGTGAGATTTGACATAACTGGTTTGTATGATTATGGAGCAGAGAAGTGCATGGAGGCATATAGTTTCTCTCATGTGAAACAGGGGAGCCTGTTTCTCACATAATTTTTCTTTTCAAACATGCATGTTTAAATCATTTGTAGATCATCGTTTTTGTTTCTTCATGTGGCAGCCTCCGGCCGCCATAACAGTGGCGTTGAAAGTTCTTATGCATTGCGAAGCATGTGCTCAGGTACTGCAGAAGAAAATTGGAAAAGTTAAAGGTAAATATTATGACTGTGCAGCACATTCATATATACATATAATTAGCTGCAACGCGTATGATATATATCTTATTAAGGTTGTGAATGTGATGCATTGCAGGTGTAGAGTCAGTTACAACAGACATTGCAAAGGCTCAGGTAATAGTGAAAGGTGTGGTGGATCCGGAAAAGCTAGTGAATGATGTGTACAAGAGAACGGGGAAGCAAGCATCCATAGTGAAGAAGGAAGAAGAAAAGAAGGATGGAGAGAAAAAGGATGAAAAAACAGAGGAGAAGAAAGAAGGAGAAGGAAGCAAGGAGGAAGAAGATGAGAAGAAAACCGATATCAAGAAAATGGAATATTGGCCTTCAAAATACTACATGGACTACGCTTACGCCCCTCAGCTCTTCAGCGACGAAAACCCACATGCTTGCTCCCTTATGTAGCCCAAATCCAATCATTCATATCATATATATATATATAGATAGATTACTTCTAGTATATGTCAATAATCGTGCTGGCATGTTCACGATTTGAAGGCAAATTTTCAAGCATCGATCCTGTGCAAGTTGTGTGTACATAGCTTTGTGAGTGAGCTAGTTGTTGTGGCTTTTTTGTAATTTTTTTAGCCCAAACCGGGGGCTGCTATGAAGGAATAACTATTATTATTACTACATAATTTGAATATTGTTGCAGACGATAATCATGTTGTGTCATTTCATATTTCTTCCACCATTGATGGTGCTTGCTTTTACTACATTTTACATTTTTTGGGAATGGTCTTATATTCGCGGCATACATCTGTGCAGTGTGTTTGATGAGCATCTTCTCCATCAACCATCTGCTGTTACAGGAATAAGGAATAGGCATTCTTTCTTGGTATAGATGTTGAAGAAGCTACCCATCATTTCAGATCTTGAGAGGGAAAGGCACTGGGATCTCATCCTTAAATTTGTGATCTTGGTTGGACTTTGAGTTTTAGAGCACTACAAAAATACAAATACGTAGAGAGTTGGGAGTTTGAAAAGGTTGCCCCCACAATCCCACATTGGAAAATTGAGAATGAAGCTAGGAAGAATGTGGGGAAGCAGGAAATCGCCACTCATTAATATGCCTTTGTCGCTCGCTCGGACAATTTTCCTCCACTCTATGAGCCCCAACCTCTTAAAAGTGAGACCTTCATTTCTCTCACTTTCATCATTTCATTTCAACCATCTTCCTATATTTTTGTATTGTGTAATCATGATAATATATATGCTTCATGAGACATATATACATATATATGGTCTAATAATTATCCGTGCATCAATGATCAAACATTAATGGAGAAGCACAATTCACAAGAAAGCAAGCTCAACCTTTGGTTTGAAGTTGCTCTTTTTGGGTCAACTCACCCACTGTTCACCACTTCAAAAGCAATACACAACGGAATTAGGTTTCTTTCAATCATGGCTTTTTACACAAAAGGGTGTTTCACTTTTTTTTCTAGTGTGTCTGGGTTCTCAGGAAAATAGTAATGTTTGATATGTAAGAATGGAGAAAATATGAAGGAAAAAAGGAAGAAGAATTTTGGTGTAATGAGACAAGTGGAAGGGGGCGTCAACGCAGGCAGGCCCAAAAAATGAGGGTGTAGCAGCAATCTGACCACAGTTAGTGGGCCCCATCATCCTGCCGCAAATGTCAAGACGTGGGACCACTTTTTTTTGTAAAAGTGCTTCTTATACAAACCTCAACTTGGTACAACATCAATCAATATAAGAAAATTCAATATTCTCATCCAAAAATGGAGTGAGATAAAGAAAATTAATCCTTACTCGAATAGTTTCATTTCCCATTATTTTGTCTCATACAATAGTTCTATTTTTTTAAAATGATAAATTTTTTCATACTCACTTGTAAAATATTAATTTCACTAAACTCACACTCCTTAATTTCTGTGCCGAAAAGAAATAATACTACACTAATAGGACATAGGGAGTATCTTATAAGTAAATATGTATTAACTTTTTTTTTAAAAAAATAATGAGACATTCTCTTTAATTTTTAGTCTTGAATGCCACAAAAAATCTGAAAAATATACTACCTCTATTCCATTTTATTAGTTTCACTTGCTTTTTCGATTTGTCCCATTTATTAGTTTCGCTTTCCAAAATGACAAACTTTTTTAATATTCACCAATAAATTATTAATTCCGCTACATTCTCAAACACTGGTTATTATCACTTTCGTTTGGGACTATTAATATGGGACAAAAGAAATATATAAATAGGCGGGTAATTGAGGGATAAAGAATAATACCCTAAACTATTGATGTTTTTTAAAAAATGTTATAATATGTCGTTGTTAATTAATAATACCTCAATATTTACTTCCATCTATGAAATACAACAAAACAAGTCAATATCGTTGATTATTGATGATTCAGCAGTTAAACGCCACTTGTCATCTCACTAGGTAAATTAAAACGACTTCATTTTATCATTTTAAAAAAATGCTGGCAAATTCACAAAAATTATAACAGGGAGTTAGTTTTTTAACCACTTGTTCGAAGAGTTGTGAAAAAAGAAACAATAAAATGATGTTATTTTGTTTTGTCACGGAAAAGTATTAATATTATTACAAATTATTCTACTTTTCTCAAATATATTACAAACTATACATATTATCAAAATGTATTACAAACTATCGGTTTTATTTCACATTTATGATGGAAGCAAATTTCCGACGACGGAAAGCTGGCATGGCATGCCGGAAGACATGTCATCACTTCTAATATTACACATAAACATTTCTAGGGAATTTCAAATATATTACAAACTATGTCATTTTCTCAATTATATACAAACTATATATATTCCAAAAAAATACTCTAACTATCAATTTTTTTATAAAAATGTTATTATATATATTTTAAAATATATATATATATATACATAATGTTTTAAAAAATTATTGACAAATTAAAAAAATTGCAAAAAAAAAGAAAAGAAAAGGAAAACCAATCTCTCATCTCTCACCGACAATATTTTATAACAAAAAATGGAAAATCAGTCTCTTCGCTCGGGGTATAGTGGTTAAAGCACTTTGTCTGTGATTGAGAGGTCACAAGTTCGAGCTCACAGGGAAACATGAAAAAATGCCAAAAAATAAAATAGGAATAAATTGCTATCGTGTCTCATTTATCCCATTTCTCACTTTGTCAAACAAAAAATCTTCCATTCGTTTGACAATGAAATTAGGGATAATGAAAATGAGGCTTATTGATAGTTTTTTTTTTGGAAAATTTTGGGGATAGTGAAATAAGTTTTAAATTAGGGATTTACGGGAAGGGGTTGAGATTTGGGATTCAGAAAGTATTTTGGGATAGGTTTCAATATATTTTTTGCCATTTTTCTATTTTTTATGCTTAATTAATATTAATTTTTCATTTTTTTGCCATTAAATATTGTCAGTGAGAGATGAGAGATTGATTTTCCATTTTTTGCATTTTTTTTTAATTTGACTGGTTATTTTTTAAAAAATATTTTAAATATAATGATATATATATATATATATATATATATATATATATATATATTAAAATATATATACTTACATTTTTATAAAAAAACTAATAGTTGAATATTTTTGTGGAATATATATATAGCTTGTAATTATATAATTGAGAAAATGACATAGTTTGTAATATATTTGGATTCCTTACAATTAATGCTGAAGTGTAATATTAGAATTGATGACATGTCTTCTAGCATGTAATGTCAGCTTTCTGTCACCGGAAATTTGCTCCCATCATAAATTTAAAATAAAATTGATAGTTTGTAATATATTTTGGTAATATGTATAGTTTGAAATAGATTTGAGAAAAGTAGAATAGTTTGTAATTATATTTATATTTTTCCCTGTTTTGTCACATGAGATGCCAAATGACGTTTCATTATTTAATCATGTTTTGATTTGCAACGTGGGATGTCAAGTGACGTTTAACTGTTGACACATTAATAATTAATATGTTTGGCTTATTTTTTTTTTAATTTAATATTAATTAAACACACACCCTACATGTCCCTATAAAAGCTCGAACCCATGACCTATTGGTCATAGGTAGAGTGTTTCTACCACTGCACCTTGAATAAGGGACTTTGGCTTGTTTTAGTGTAATTCATAAGCAAAATTAAAAATTATGGTATCTTTAACTGATGACGATATATTAAAACATATTTTCAAAAATATCAATAAATTAAATATTATCCCATATTCATTCTAAAAACCCCTATAAATTAGGCATTTTTGCCTTGAATAAAGATATTGTACAAGCAGTCAATAAGTTCTCTATTCTTAGTCTTTAGGTGAGTGAAAAATGAGAAAATGGCGATGTAAGTCCAGCTAGTTTGATTAATTAATTAATATTATAAAAATATATTGCAGCCCCTGCGTGATTCAATACACAATATATATCAATACCTCATCATTACGTCAGCTTGTAAGTTGTAATAAAACAACCTCTTGGAAGGAATAATGAAATTCGATTTATTCTTTTTTTTTTAAAAAAGACAGTGAAGTTCTGTTTCGTAGTATTAGTTGCATCACGTCGCATAACTATGAGGTATACTGGAATTAATTTCCATTATTCATAATTATAAAGGACTATCATTTGCTTTAAGTTAATCAAATTGATTAAAATAAAAATTGACGGGTTTATTTTAATAGAAAATGGGAAGGGATGATAATTCAAATTTACACCTGAGTCACCAAACTCCCATATTAATATGGTATTTTTCGCTTTCAATTTATCAAATCTTCATGGATATCGCGGTTGACTACCAAATAACTCTATACTAATGGGAGTATTGTACTTACTTATCGAATATATAACTTGGATTTGACATACCCTAAAGATCCTATATTTTTATACATTAAATATTTTATCGTGATTTAATGATAAAATAATGTCTTTGATTGCTAGACAAACACTAACATAGTACTCCCTCCGTCCCAAGTAAATTGTCCACATTTCCTTTTTCGTCTGTCCCACAATATTAGTTCACTTTCCTAAAATAGCAAATTTTCTACACTCATCAATAAAATATTCATCCTACTAACTCTCACTACCACTCACATGCATTGGTTATCGTGCCCGGTCAAATGTGGATAATTTAACCGGGACGGAGGGAGTATTTGCCAAGAAAATCTTTGTACGTGCAGGTATAATTAATAATTTAATGGGTATAATTAGTTAGCAGAGAAGCAATCATGGATTTGAATGTTGCTGCATTCATATTTCCCAATTTCATTTCAAGTCAAAAAGCTCGAACTTTTAGGGTAAAAAGAAATGAATTTATATTCCATCACCTCTCATTGAAATCAATATAAAACCCCTCGATCCAATTCCCAAACTTTAAGATTCCAAAAAGGCCACCGTGACGTGGCAGGAGAGCATGACGCGAGGTTCCAGCTAACCACGCACAGGGCACGTGCTCCACACACGGATACGGACGCCACTAACGTCTCCGTCTGTCCAGTCAGCGAGGGGTACCGTGCTCCCGTCCTAACGGCGTGAAGGATCCGGCAGTCGGGTGGCGCAGGAGGTCCGACGTGGCGATGCCTCATTGGGTCCCACAAAGATTCCACTAGTGGTGCTTCTGTCGCTAGCGGACAAAGCGTGTCGGAATCGAGACAACACGTGACACTCTCACGCTTGGAAAAGGCAGCAGCCCTTCTCCCACTACCATTTAATGCCCGTGTTTTGACGATGTAATCATAATGATCACGTAATTATCTTATTTCGCTAATTTAATCACATTCATAATTATATATTGCCTGATTTCATTCGTATTAATCACCCCACAGCCACTTTCTAAATTGACTGCCACTCAATCAAATTAACACAGTACAATAAAAATAATTTGCGAAAGTTATTTATTTATGACCAATAAATCGTTGACTTAAGAGATTTTATATTTGGCATGTGAATTTTAAATTAATGTATTTTTTTTAAAGTTGAATTCTCTCTATTTTTCTAAATAAGATTATATGTATTAAACTCACACATTCAGATATCCTCGGGTAAACTCGAACATGTAACATTTTGGTCCAGGTAAGGTGCTTTCATCGCTATACCCCAAGCGGGAAGAAAATCTAGTGGTTTATATTAGTATTATGTGTACATTTGCTAATACTAATTGTCATTGATGCAAAAATCGGCGCCTAGGACCGCCTAGGCGCCGATTAATCGGTAGTCGGAGGTCCACCGATCCGATAAACGTAAAATCGTTGAAAAATTGATTTTTTTCTAATCAGTGCCTAGGCGGCGATTAATCGGGCTAGGCAGACAAGGCGGATCGGATTAATCGGGCTAGGCGGCGATTAATCTGATTAATCGGCGATTAATCGAAAAAAAATCGGTTGGTATAAATTTTAACTACAAATTGAATTTAAAATCTTAATATTAAAAAAATAAAAATTAATTTTTTAAAAAAAAAACATAAAATTAAAAGTAAAAGTGTAAAACCTAATTTTAAAATTATTCCCAAATATCAAATTCAAATAAAAATTCACATTCACAAGTCACGACTCACGACTGCTCACATTCTCCTCCACCCACGGCCACCACCGCTTAGGCGTGTCTGTTGTAGCAACATTTAAACTTTAGTTTATGATTTGCTTTTAAATGTGATAATGTTTGTTGGAGGTATATTTAGACTTCGTTCTTTGCTCTTATTTTGGAATTGATTTGAATTGTGAGGATGTTTATTTGTTGCAGGAATATTTAAACTCTTGTTTATAAATTGCTTTTAAATGTGAGAATGCTTGTTGTAGGAATATTACTTGAGATATATATATAAGTGTTGAAATCTTACTTGTATTTTTAAAATATAATTTGTTGGTAAGATTTTTTATATATTTCCTGAGATATATAAAAAATAAAAATAGATAAACCGACTAGTCCCCGCCTAGACCGTTTAGGCGCTAGGCCCCCTCGGCCGCCGACTAGCGCCTAGCGATTTTTACAACATTGCTAATTGTGGATATCTTGAAAGAAAATCTGTTAATTTTAGAAAAACACAATTCTAAATTTTCGGTTTTGTCAAATGTTCAATTATAGAAAATAATATTTACTTATTCCATGTGTTCATTAAAGAGGAGAGACTCAACGCACTTGGATGTCCCAATTTGTCTGGTATATATTTTCCACTAATCAATTTTCATACAAGTCAAGCAGGTTTCAATTTCTTGACGCGTAGACAAATTAATATAAGGCTCATAATAAGTTGCGCCATTACAATCAATGTGCCTAAATCTGACAGGAAAATTCCTCACCATGTATAATTATCTAATAAAAACTATGAATTAAATAATTTATTCAGAAATTAAATAAATTCTACATTTAAAGACCAATGATCAGATGTCTTGTTTATAAAATATATTTCAACCTCACTGGCAGACGTACGAACATTTCCGAGGTTAGGATACATAATAATTAAGATTTTTATTGCATATATAAAAATGACTGCACACTTGCCTTAGTCAAGAGGAAAAAAATATTATAATTAATCTTTAAATAACAATTAATAGATATACCTTCTCCAGATATACGAGGAATTACCACTATCAAATTAAACAAATATTACATTATGGTCCGATCGTTTTCCTACTTTTGTTCTGTACGGGCTTACGTGATCTATTCTTGTGTAAATGAGTAATATAATACGTATTTTATATTTAGTTGTATGAATGTATTGACTATATTTGACATAATTTAAGCATAGGATGGGAATGGAATTGTTTAGAATAACCAATAATTGAAACCAAATAATTCAAAAGGAATCTCGAGCAGACAAAGCATAACCTGAGGTGTGATTAAAAAGTCTACTCCTACTTAGACGATTATACTCCCTCCGTCCTACATAAATTATTTACTATTTATTTTTCGTCGGGTTCCGTGATATTAGTTCAATTTTTGGGTGGATTAGATTCCATATTCTTGAAGGATTAGGACAGGCTGGAGGGTGTAATGATATGATTAGTTCGGTTTTGGTTTTCCATGTCCAATCAATCGGAAAGAAAAAATGAAATAGATGAACAGGAAGAGAGAGATATGATCAAGAGATTAAATAATTGAGAAATAAATCAAGAAAATCGAAGGCCGAAAATCTCTCTCCTCCACCCCCACCTTCCATCCACCCTCATATTCCAACCCTTTATATATGTGACGACACTGCAAGTACAGCAGAGATACATAATTCTCAGAGACTACTATTACTCCCCTCTGACTAACTAACTGCAGCATTAATGGTTACTGATTCCGCCACTGCGACCAAGGCCGCCTCCAACGGCGAGGCGGAGGAGAGATGTTCCGTGGAGGAGGTGGCCCTGGTGGTGCCGGAGACCGACGACCCCACTCTACCCGTGATGACATTCCGTGCATGGGTGCTGGGCGTGGCGGCGTGCGTGATCTTGATGTTCCTCAACACTTTCTTCATCTACAGAACCCAGCCGCTCTCCATCTCCGCCATTCTCATGCAGATAGCGGTGTTGCCCGTCGGCCGGTTCATGGCGGCCACGCTGCCGGAGAAGGAGTACACCTTTTTCGGGAGGTGGCGCTTCAGCCTCAACCCGGGCCCCTTCAACATCAAGGAGCACGTGATTATCACGGTCATGGCTAATTGCGGGGTGTCCACTGGCGGCGGCGATGCTTACTCCATCGGCGCCATTACTGTGATGAAGGGTTACTACAAGCAGAGCTTGAATTTTCTTTGCGCTCTCTTGATTGTCCTGACCACTCAGGTATTATCTCTATTCTTCACACCACCAATACAAAATCATTGATTAGTTTTCTTGTCCGTATTGTCTGCACTTCAAGATGGGATTTACAGAATTTTGTATTATATGTTGACCCCAAAATCCTAAATCTTGAGTCGTGCTTGATTGCAGTTGGTGGGCTACGGATGGGCTGGGATGCTGAGAAAATATTTGGTTGATCCTGTTGAGATGTGGTGGCCTTCCAACGTCGCCCAAGTTTCCTTATTTAGGTCTGTCTTCTTCTTCTTCTTCTTCTTCTGTAACTCGTTTGTCTTAAGATGCCTCTCGAGTTTTGCTGGCTGATTATTCTACCTTCTCTCTGCATCGAACCCATTCTTGATTTAGCATCTTGCTTCCACTCGGAAAAAGGAATTATAAGTCAATAATTTGTTTGAGTTCATTGAATTTGGATTACTCTGTCATAGATACTGATTCAAATTCTCCATAAGCTAGCTGTATTGGGATGCTGAGATATTAGGAGAAGAATAAATCTCTTTGGTTGATGAAGAATAAAGATTGCCTGCCCACTAGCCCAATTTGAAAGGGTATGATCTGAATTAGTGTGTTTAATTAATCTACTTTTGTCCATGGCATTTTGGCAGGGCCCTTCATGAAAGGGAGACCAAATCTATGGGGATGACAAGGATGAGATTTTTCCTCATCTGCATGGCTGCAAGTTTTATCTACTACATATTCCCTGGCTACCTATTTCAAATTTTGACATTCTTCTCTTGGGTATGTTGGGTATGGCCTCACAGCATCACTGCTCAGCAAATTGGTTCCGGTTACCACGGACTCGGTTTGGGTGCCTTCACCCTCGACTGGGCTGGAATCTCAGCTTATCATGGCAGCCCATTGGTCACACCGTTTTACTCTATTCTAAATGTCATGGCTGGATTCATCATGTTCATATACATCATTGTCCCTGTGTGTTACTGGAAGTTCAACACTTTTGATTCCAGGAAATTCCCCATATTTTCCAACCAGCTCTTCACTTCCACTGGCCATAAGTATGATACTACAAAGATCTTGACCCCACAATACGATCTCAACGTGTCTGCCTACGAAAAGTATAGTAAGCTCTACCTCAGCCCTCTATTCGCCCTCTCCATCGGATCAGGGTTCGCGAGATTCACAGCTACACTCACCCATGTAGCACTGTTTCACGGCAGGTTTGTGGCTCACTATGAATGTTGCAAGTCTGCATGTTATCATTTGTAATTTAATAACTCGAGAGAATATGTGTTTGTGTTTGGACAGTGATATTTGGAAGCAAAGCAGAGCTGCGGTGAAGAATGCAAAAGTGGACATACATACAAAGTTGATGAAAAGCTACAAGCAAGTGCCTCAATGGTGGTTCCTCGTTTTACTGGTCGGAAGCATCGTGTTATCTCTGGTGATGGGGTTTGTTTGGAAAGAAGACGTGCAGCTCCCATGGTGGGGGCTGCTCTTTGCATTCGGTTTAGCTTGGATCGTTACGCTCCCTATCGGAGTCATTCAAGCAACTACAAACCAGGTAATGTTTGATCAATGGTTGGCCTTGGGTGGAGGTGTTGATAAGCACTAAATCTTTGATTTGATTTTTTGTTGTTATTGTTGCAGCAACCTGGATATGATATAATAGCGCAGTTCATTATCGGGTATATCCTTCCCGGAAAACCCATTGCAAATCTGCTTTTCAAGATATACGGACGAATCAGCACAATCCATGCCCTTTCATTCCTCGCAGATCTTAAACTAGGCCACTACATGAAAATCCCACCACGAAGCATGTTCGTGGCTCAGGTTTGCACCAGTTTTCACTACTACATGAATCAACTCATATCATATTCATAAAATAACTGTTAGTTTGATCATTCCCTTGCAGCTGGTGGGAACTCTTGTTTCTGGGACAGTGAACCTTGGAGTGGCTTGGTGGATGTTGGAAAGCATCGAGGGCATCTGTGACATCGAGTCATTGCACCCGGAGAGCCCCTGGACATGCCCCAAGTTCCGTGTGACCTTCGATGCTTCGGTCATCTGGGGTCTGATCGGGCCGGAGAGGCTGTTCGGGGCAGGAGGTTTGTACAGAAACCTGGTGTGGTTGTTCCTGGTTGGAGCAGTGTTGCCGCTTCCAGTGTGGATACTGAGCAAAGTGTTCCCAGAAAAGAAGTGGATCCCCTTGATCAACATACCAGTCATCTCGTACGGTTTTGCCGGAATGCCACCGGCCACGCCGACCAACATAGCTAGCTGGATCCTCACCGGAACCATATTCAACTACTTCGTGTTCAAGTACCGAAGGACGTGGTGGCAAAGATACAACTACGTGCTATCGGCTGCACTGGACGCGGGAACAGCTTTCATGGGGGTTCTGTTGTTTTTCGCTCTGCAGAATGAGGGGAAGAATGTGAAATGGTGGGGATCGGAGCCCGACCACTGCCCGCTCGCTTCCTGCCCGACAGCCCCGGGAATCGTGGTGGCGGGGTGCCCTGTTTTCCGTTGAAAACAGGTTGCCTTAGCTTTAGGAAGGTGATGGATGCATTCCAATTCAACAATGTTATGAAGATTGGTATACTTAGTTGGTACAATTTTGAGTAACCAATAATTATAATATTTTGTTGTGTTGTGAATCAAGAGTTGCATTGCAATCCAAGAGAATGTTAGAATATCATTGCTCAGTTCATATCTATTGTCTACAACCCTTTTTCTTTCTTTCGAGGATCCCCATTTCGAGAATGAAATGGTGATGGGCAGCAACAAAAACATGACATTGTTTCTGATGGAGCAACGCAGAATTATGAAGCAAGAATAAATGCACAAGAAGTGAGAAACAATAGCTCAAGTAAATGCAGATGAAAACAGATTTTTTGAATATTCCTCGTATGGCTATTTTCCGAATCCAACATAAGCAATTTACCTGACATGTATCTCTGATTGTTATCAAGTACATCAAGAAAATTAAACTAATGTGTGCTTGCACAATGTTTTACCTCTGTATGGACTTGTAAAGCACCACCGTCACATATTTGGAAAGGAAGCGATTGGTAGAACCAAGAGCAACAACCGACGGCCGGCTCCTATCTCTGTGCATGTAGAGATGGTTCAGCACTACATGCTGCGGTCTTGCGTAAGGAGGCGGAATCTCCATCTGGGGTGCTGGTGAATTAAGTAGAGTCAAATTTAGATGCGGAGGAACCATAGGTGGCTCCTTCCCAAAATCCTCTTGACTGAGTTGGATATTGTTGTAGCTTGAGTCCGGAGATTGAGGCGGCTCAAAACTAGAAATGCTATCGATATCTTCCGGAACATAATCCTGCAGCACAAGTTAGAAGCACTGTCGTGTGTCAACAAGTATATTCAGACAAGTAGATTTGAATCTTCTTGAGGCAAGATGATCAGCATCATGGCATCATTATGCATTTGTGCTATGGAAAGACCAAGATGGTTCGAGTGCAAAACAACAGACACAGATGAGCTCATTTTCCAATTTGATCAAAAACTTCGAAGCTAAGAAACTTCATTTTATCCATTAACTCTCTTATTTTGACAAGTCTATACACAATTTAAATATCTTTGTAAAGTCAGCTGAAGTGTACATATTGATTGAAGGTCACATTGAGCTGATCGGTTAGATATAGAGTTATGAATTGATTTGAATTTGCAATAACTAAAAGATGCATGGAAAAAACATGAAAGATTTAAAATCTTCCATAGCAAAATGAGACAGAATCTTTGATGATACATTATAGACATAATAAATACAGCTGGTACCGCAACTGAAGGTTTCAGTTACTGCAAGCTTAGCAGCTTACTGGTATTCCACAACTTTGAAAGGTTGGGTGACCAGGAATCAAACCCAGAATTCCCCAACTCAAAATAATAATAGTAATAATAATAATAATAAATAAACAAACAAATGATGCTCAGTAATCAAACGAACAGCCATTAGTGGGGCTGTATATACAGAAGAGGAAGAGTAGTAATGATTGGCAAATTAACTACCCATACATTTCAGGTCTTTGAGTTTGAACAACCTTTGGCCTCAGACGAGATCAAAACATTTCTACGGTATTCATGAAAGAGACTCACATAAGCTCTTGATGTCATAAGTAACTCTATGGCATTCGAATGATATAAAAACAACATATAAATATAATACCAATATTTCATACTTTTTTTAAAATAAGCAGGCAAAAGAGAAGGTCTCAAGCTTCAGAATTTAATTAACCATCGAAGAGAGTAAAACACTTTACCCTACACACAGAACTAGAAAATAATATAACAAAATCAGCAAGACTAATATAAGGTCCAAAGATAGGAGTGAGAGACTTCATGAGAGCGATCAAGATGAAATATTTAAAAGGATCAAACAAATATTACCTGCAAATCCAAAATGTTATAAGCATTTCCTGAATCATCCTGATCCCAAGGCTGATCGGGGGAATGCCTCCATTGTCCGTCTACAAGAAACCTGTACTGGTAAACTCCTGAAGGGAGTACCTTCATGATGGTGAAGTCTTTCCCTGATCTCTGCAATGGCTTCCTGTGGAAGACAACCAAACATCCTCATAATATGCAAAAAATAATCAATAAGTGGATTTAAGAAGCAAACTATCAAGCAATAACCTTGATTTCCAGCCATCCCATGACCCCTCCACTGAGACTTCCTTGCCCCCATAACTCCACGTGATCATCGTCGGAATACCTTGCTCATTAGACGCATCCTCATAGCCTACGCTAGTTTGCATCCATGAAGGTCTGGGGATGTTCAGCTCTTCAGGTCTTTGTAGAGGAACCACTGGCATCTGAATTGAAAACAGGGTATGAAATTTCATCAGTCCGTCGCATAGATCATCTAGAAGAGATAAACCAGTGTACAGGATTGCCTCATTGTGAGCAATGCAAACTAATGACACCACCCCGTGCAATGAATATGAGAAATTACCAAGATAGAACACAGGCAGGTGAAAGCTATGTCTTGTAACTTAACTTGTATGAAACCATGGAACCGTTGGTCGAAATATGTTCTTGTTATCAATCAGCAAATCCATCATTGCGAAAGCCAACAGAGAATTTCAACAAGACTAAAGAAGAAGAATCCATTTTGCCTTGTCTAAATAATTTACCTTTCATGAATAACACATTTGTAGCAGTAAAACACGCCTAAATCATCAATTAATTTAAACAGTGCCCCCATTGAATTAATCAAAAACATCTACAGATAAATGATAATACCAGCAAAAAGATTTATTACCTTGTAAAAATCAACCATCAAAGTCTTTGGATCTAGTGTAATTATGGCCGTAATGCTACAGTCATCCATGCACATAGCACACTATACCTCAAAAGTCTGAAACTACAACTCAATACCATACATTTCGCCTTAATTGTAACCCCAAGAAATCCAAGAATCACACAATTCAATCAAATAAAGAATAAATCTTCCACGCATAAAACTCCAAAATCGTAAAGAAACTTTTTTTTTTTTTTTCCGTCAAGAATCTATCCATGTACTAAAAGAAAAGGGGGTGAAACAGAAATCAAGAGACGCGACCTGAGGTCTGAACATGAGGGGAGACTGAGAAGCCCTAGGACTAGAAGGGGGCGAGTGGCCCCCCATATAGTCGGGGCCGTGCGCACAATCCTGATCGGCCATGCTAACCTGTGCGGCGGCGGAGTCGTCGGCCGCCGATTGGGTGTCGCTGGCGCCCTCCTCCCTCCCATTTGCATTACCCATCCCCGATTGTCCCGGTGGGGAACAGCAGAGAGGAATAAAAGCCCTGAAACTCTAAGAATCTAGAGTTGCAGGATTCTTGTTCAATAGAGATACAGTGTGTGTAGCAATAGCATGGTTGAAAAGAGGAAAAAGGGAAATAGCGGAAGTGGAGGGGTTGTCCGATTTAAAAGAGGGTGTTGAGATTGGATTGATTGAGATTGGGATTGCAATTTGGTAATTGTTTGAGGAATAAGTATGAAGGTTGAATTGTTTGTTGATAAGTAAAAAGTGATTGCTGATTGAAGATTAATGGGAAAAGGTAATGAGAAATTGAGAGAAAAGGCAAATCCTATGAGTTTGGAAGTATGTTGGTAAATGGGTTTAATCTGCTTTGGTGAATAATTGTGGTGTTTATTGGTAGTGGGTATCACAGGATTCACCCTCCACCTCTTTTCATTACCTTTTCTTTCTCATCTAAATATTTCACAATAATAAAATCTCATTTTCCTACACACAACACACATTAGTAAAACTACATTATCTATCGACATGAGTTCCAGATTTTTCAAAAATTTTGATATTTTTGTGGCTCGAAGTTTTGTGAAACAATCCTACCACGTTAGATTACATTCTTAATAAGGTTGATATATATAAAAAAAGCTTGAGCAGATTATTACAAAGTAAGAATTAACTGTGTTTCATATTTAGGCATGAATCTGATAATAATGAAACTAATCCATGAATTTGTTGGTTTGAGTTTGGACTGCAAATTGTTGATTACAACTGGGACATTGTCAATGATTAGTGGAGCTCCCATCAATTATTACCCAAACAAATTAAAGCAAAATATGTAACATTATGTTTTGCATTTTAAATTTTTCTTCGAGAATCTGTCTTTGTTTTAATATATAATAATATATATAGATGATGGCCAAACTTTAGGCTATGTTGTGTTTTCTAAGCATAATTTTTAGTCAATCTTAAACTCATTATCCACCGTAGATTAATTTTAAAAAAATACATTTAATGGAAATGTTGTGGCTGTATGTATATAATCAAGAGCTTATATTTCTTGTACGATAATTAATGTGTAATTTAAAGAAGTCAAAAGAGTGTAGCAACCAATTCATTGAATTTAATGTAATAAATGCCCTATAAACTAGATCTTGTGTTTTTCAATTGAAGCTCAATCATGGACTTCCTTGTTCTTCCTATATATACCTGTTTTTTTTTTTTGTAACAAACCAATATCTGTTTTATATTATAGTTATAAAAAAAAATTTGTATTTGAAAATTTTTGTTTTTATTTTAAGAACATACTTCAGTTTAAGAAGATAAAGAATGAAACTAATATATATAAATAAACCATGAAATAATCCTTTTAATTCATTTGGAAATCCCAAAAACATAGTCCTTTTTTTTAGAGGTACATTAATTTCATCATTCTCTGATACTTATATTGTATGTACACTGAAATTGTAACATAAATGTGTTTAAGTTGAGATATAATTATAGCTATATAAAATTAAATGTGATGAAGGTTGCATTCTAGTAGACTTAGAAGAACATGATTTCATAAGAGTTGATGCTTCATATTGTAATTACTTGTATATTAATATGCTTATGATTTGGAATATGCATTTTGGGTAAGAATAATTTGGAGGAGCAGAAACTTGATGTTGAAAAGGTTGTTATATGTCTGTGTCATGATATAAAAAAAGTGGAGAGAGAGAGAGAGGAGAGAAATGGGAGCATTGCATAATTGCAGTGGGGCCTCATTTGCAAAAGAGCAAAAGTTTGAAGCTTTGTTGCCTCCTCCATTTCATCATCATATTCATATACAAATACTCCTACTTACGCTATTACTTTTTATGTTGCGCATCAATCATCATCACACACTTCTCCATTAATTAAATAAATACAAATGTTCATCATTACTATTTCTCCTATTTTTTGGAGACATTTTAATTATCCTTCCTTAAAAAAAATGGGCTTGTTATTTCTACCTAGGCCTCTTTAAATTGAATATGGTTTGTATTTCTTGGCCCATTTTAGTCACTCCATCCAAACTGGTCCAAAGCCCAGATGTGGATTATTGTTTCACTTTTTTTTTTTTTTAAATAAAAATTTCTGAAGAGGTTCCATTGCCAATGAAGAACGTGTATACAGAATTACAGATACATAATTTACAGATCGCATGAACACCATGAATCCATCATCATCATCATCATCTCTCTCTCTCTCTCTCATGTACAGCAGGGGTATATGTAGAGTGACTAAAGCGCCAACAACAACACAGTGGTACTGGTAAGAGGGTTTTAATTAGGAGGAGTGAGATGTATGTTTTGGGTGGTGTAAGTGCGGATGCCTTGGTGGATGGAGGAGAGCGTTATGGGTTTATTATGCTTGGCGGAGCAAGCTTTCCGGCAGGGAGAAGCTTCTGGAAGATTCACAACTCTAACATGGCACACCTTCTCTATGTTTGGGATCGCGTGCAGATGCGACGGCAGGTCGATCGCGAACTTTCCAGAACCATCTGTGCTGCCCTTCGCTGATGTCAGTCTCCTCGCCTTCCTGCTCTTCGTCCCGCACATAACTGCCACCTTTGCGCCTGCACTTTCATATTATTACATCATTGTAAGAGAGAGAGAGAGACGCAGTTTAATTATATGCAGTGTTTCTGATCACCAAATCAATCGAGATTAACTTGCAGTTGCATGAGGCATGTCAATTACTAACCAACAAAATCTTTTCTTATATATAGTATTTATTTTACCAACAAATTTTGTCAAATTAATCTATTCCAAAAAAAAAAAGAAAGATGGAAAAGCAGTTGGTGAAATAGATAGAATTCCATATCGTCGAAGGCCAGCATTACTTAGAAAATAATTAAAGACCGGAGCAGAAAAATCTTGCAGCAAAACTTAACGTTAAGAAAAAGCGCAAAGCTGTTTAAGAATTAATAATATCAATGAATGATCACCTGAGACAGGTGTGTGTTGTTGATCAGCGGCGTTGCAAAGAATGGTGCCGGCGATGATGACGGTGGAGAGCTTCTCCTCGCCATAGCCGGCCCACTTCACCAGCTCTTCCCTGCCGGAAAACTCACCCATCAAATCGAAACTCCCACCAGCATCAGCATCAGCAGTAGCAAGGAAGAAGAGGAAGAGGGCGGAGACGACGACGAGCATGTAGTGGAAACACGCCAAAACCACACGGGGGGGGGGGGCGTTGGTGAGCGACCTCCTACACTTTGTTAGAAAGCAAGAAGAGAATGAACGGATAATGAGGTGGAAGCTACCACAACACCTTTGCCTTATATATATATTTAGAGAGAGAGAGAGAGAGAGAGGAGCAGTGGACCGTGCATGGTTCACATGCCCTTTTCGTGGATTTGATATCACAATTGTGGACTTCACCAAACTCCCATTTCATGTTTGGCCCCCCAACTTATATTTCTTAATATCTTTTTTTTTTCCTCTCAATTATTAAAAAAAAAAAACTCACTGCAATCTTCTAATTACTGATTAATTCCATAATGATCAAACTCAAATCACAAGCATATATTTTGAGGACATAAATATTTAAGGGAATTAAAGATATTGGAAAAAAATGCATATATTTTTATGAAGTGGGGCGCCAAGAATGTTCGAACCACCTAAACACAGATGGATCTATGTTTCCGATATTTGCTTCAAATGCAATCAAGAATGGAGATTTGACGGAAGGGGGGGTGTTATAGTCAATTCAATATTAGTCTAAGGTAAAAGGTTTTGTCAACCTAAAATAAAAAAATGTTAGTATAATTTTATAGTGATAAAAAAAAAAAATAGTCGTAGAGGAGAAAGTTGGGAAATGGAAGGCTAACTGTTTGGGGTAGGTAGCCTAATCTTACTTAATAAAAATATTAGGAAAAAAATGGGGATTTGGACCACTCCACCTTCACCCACGTCCTTGGCCTTGGGTGAAGTAGCACTACAACTTGACTCAATTTGTCAAGCCACCCCCAACTATATAAATAATATAGTCCATACGAAATCTATTTACTTCTAAAATATGAAAAAATATTGGTAAACGGTAAACTCTCGTAAAAGACGGTCTTACTATTTTAATTTATTGAAATGATATATTTCTTTATTGTTAATAATGTATTTCTTTGTTTCAATTAATGTAAATATTTACTGTTAAAAATATAATATATTAAAAAATGAATCAATGTATTTATCTTATTGAAATAATGTATTAACGTCCGTCTCACAATAAAAAATAAAAAAAACGTCTCTCAGTAAACCAACTCAAAAAAATATTTAAATTTTTATTATTTGTGAAACTATTTCAACAAGAAATATACACATTAAATGAAATTGATGACATTTACAAAAACCTCTGTTGTAAAACTCGGCTTGAGCGGCCGAGTACTCGCCGCATAGGTGCTAGGCGGCCTTGGCCGAGCCGAGTAACCCTTACTCGGTCCTTCGGGGCAGTTTTTTTAGTGGTCGGTAAGTATTCAGTCTGGGCGGGATTGGCAGAGGGAGTAATCGGTTTGGGCAGCGAGAGTACTGGGCGTGGGCAATAATTATATAAAAAATCTAATTTCTTTCCTCTTTTTTTTTTTCGTAAAATCACACACTCGTGTGCCTCCTCAAGACCTCAATACTAGATTTCACAAGACCACTCCGCGGCTCCCCGCCTTTGTTATGGCCCTGCAACACTACTTTGTCTCGCCTTGCCCCTTTGTTTACTTTTTTTTTCTTACATTATTCTATAACAATATAAAAAATGTACGTAAATTGAAGTTTAAATTACTAATTTGTTTGTTGTGTGCTTGGATGGAAGAAAAAATAATAACCTCAAATATTGAATGTGTCCTACATTTATTTAGGATGTTTGGTACATACTAATTATGCTTTATATATGTTAAAATGCTTGAATATTCAAAATAAATAATAAAAATAATTCAATTATCTAAAATCATCTAAACTGTCTAGATGTCTAGATGCTAGGCCCTATCCGGTGCCCAGATACCACCCAACGAATTTTACAACATTAACAAAAACACACGCGCAAAATGCTACGGCCTAGGTAATTTCAAGTATAATAAATGCATTTTTTACCGCTGCAGCTGACAAGATCTTAGGAAATTTATGGGGCTATTATTTTATAAGGATTGTAAAAAAAAAAAAAAACACCCCAGTGTAATTAAACGTCTCATGTATAATTTTTTTCCTAATAAGAGGTTTTCTTGAGGATTGAGTTTTTCTATTCTACGCTAATAAATCAACTACATTATGTATTAATTCATTCAATAATTGGTTCAGAAAATGAATTGGATTTCGTTCATGTTCATGGATGCTCCCTCTATTCCCCTACTAAAAAAAAGGGGGCAAAAAGTCCTTATTTAAATACCTTTATAATAATGTTTGTGAAAAGTAAGATTACTGTTTTTTCGAGTAAAATTTACTATGTTAATTTTTTTTTTTATTTGAGGGCCGTAAAGTATGAAATAATCAACCAAAAAAGCAAGTAGTTTTGCAATTAATTGTATTTATTTTTGTCATTTTGGACCGAGGACCCAAGTAATTAATTATATTTTCTATTAATGAATAAAACCTTGTGAATCCAAAAAATTTAACAGTTGAAAAAGAAAACCTGGGAATTGTAGAGGAGTTCAACTTTAGCAGAAAATAATAATATTGAGAGCAATGCAAAAGTGTAGTGGAGATTGGTTTCTTGCATCACATTCTCGTAAAGAAACAAAACTATTGTTGGCCATAGTAAATGCTGATTCCCAGAAATATTCCATCAAATCACCACCACCACCTCACTCATGAATTAACTTCTACTTTTTCTGTTCTTCCTCTCTCTCCACTCCAGTCTCCACCGCCGCCGTTTGCAGAAAATCAAAGCAGAAAAAAGGATAATGGAGTTGGACCAGCAAGGGTGCGCGGTGATGTGGATGATTCTGCTACTGCTGACGGCGGTGGCGGCATTTCCTTATTACATGCAGCCTGAGCCTCCTGCTTCATTGGCTCTAGCCGTCGCCGTTGTACCCATTTCTGTTCTCATCTACTCCTTTTTCATGGCGCTCTATGTCTGGTAATTAAACCCCTACTGTAATAATATATATCCATCTATGGTCAATTAATTGGTTATACATCTGTCAATTCTACATATGTATATACGTACATACACATATTTGTAACTGAGATGTCTCATGATTTGGAGGCTTTTTGGGTGTGTTTGTATGTGATTTTGATGAATATATCAGTGCTAGCTCTACTTAATTCAATTTTGATCTGTGCATTGTGTATACTTATACTAATTTGTTACCTCTGCTAATTAATAATGCCTTCGCACAAGGTGCTAAAATTATTTAATTAAAACTTAACTCGGAAATAACTAATAAAGAAGTTACAAAAAAGTTACAAAAGTTTTAACTCCGGAATATTAATCAGGGTAATGGAAAAGGTGAAAAACAGTTATTTATATAGATTTCATGAAGAAAATTTACAACATAGGTATATGTAATGAATAAGTTGTGAGACCATTTAAATATACTTTTTGCGGGAAATTAACTAATATGGATGCAATCGCTATACGTGAATACGAATACGAAAAATTATCATGTTCGGAATGTAATAGTGAAAGTATGTGTGGCTAAGACGTGATGGTTGGAGCTCCACCGGGGAATTGGTAGGATAAAAAAAAAATATGAATAGTGGTTAAGATAAAAAAATAAATAATTATGGTTAAGACAAAAACACTAATGTTCATAAGTTACTAACAAATTTTAACATTGAGAATTAATTAAATATGAGAAAATTAAGCCAAACATGGGCCCAGTTCTGGGCTGGGTTCGAATATTGAGAGTCCACCATATTGTGGACCAACCCGGCCCGTTTTTGTGATTTGGTCCGGTGAGGCAGGCCGTCTGATCATTTAAAACAATTAATTATATTCAGTTGTGATTTTTTTTTTTTTTTATTGAGGGAATAGTCACTTGTGAGTTGTGATTATTATGCATGTATTTGATAATAAATATGATTTTAGAATGTACTATTTTCCCCATTTTTGGTCGGACACAAAATGCATGTAACCCTGAATTTTTTTGGTGGAAATTGTTTAATGAATCTTGTTATGTTAAATTGATCCTTGATTTGAGTTTTTATACATAAAATATCATTAATATAATGTTTGCTAGCATGTAAATATATTAATTATTTGGATACATGTAGATAAGAGTCAAATATGACAAAAATGAAAGTAGCTAGTAGTCATACATTTCAGACAAAATAGCAATACTAATGAGAGAGAGAGGTGGAATTGTTGGTGGATGTTACCGTAGAAGATATAATCAAATTAATAGCGAAGATTGTGATGTGCAAAAGTAAAGAGTAATTCTTTTTCAGAGTGGCATTGACTTGGAACTCTAAAAAACACAGACGATGATGAATTAGGGTTTTGCTAAATGGCCAGATTTTGCTCAACCAGAATATTAAAAAATTATTTTCTCTCTCATCTTATCACTTTACATTAAAATAATGTACTTAAGATTTGACAATATCACCACTTTATAATATTTAAAGTAACTTTCTCTCTCCATCATTAAGGTTAATTATGGATTCCCAAATTGTAATTTACGAGATAGTTACTATCAACTTAACTAGTCTTCTGCCCGCGCGTTGCGCGGCGTATATTTATTATTTGTATTATATAATCATTACGTTTTTAAAAAAAATATAAAATAATTATTATGAAAATAAATGAGTATTATAATTTATATACATAAAAAATATACACTATAAAAATTAAAATAATAATAGACACATAAATAATAAATCTTCTAACATATTATAAAATGTTTATGAATAAAAGATGATTTTGAATAAGAGTAATTCAATACATAATATTATAATTTATTTATGTATGATTAGTAATAAAATTATTTCTTGATAAAATAAAACAATGAAGACTACATATTATAAGTATATGAAGATTTTCAATAATTACTCATTGATTTGAAGAAAAACATATGAATTACAACATGTAAAATTATAAATTTTGAAAAATTTCTTTGTACACAACATTTGAATTTTTTGACAAACTTCGGTCATATTTGTCACATATCAAGATTTTCAATCCAGCACGATTTGTGATTCTAGACACAACAACATACAACTGTGCATGTGCAAATATTGATTTGCTGAGTAAAATCTCCACATGCGATAGTGACTATCCTTGAATCTTGTTTATGGTCATGGCATATGAAACCTAATTGAGAATTGTCTACGTTGAAACTTGAATGGAATTCGAGGATCAGATGGTATTATAGTCATCCTTGGAATAAAAATCTTTTCACCAGTATTTTTCTCACTCAGAATCTTGACCTCGATGACATGATTACGAAGTTGTGTTACAACTAATCGAGTCCCATTGCACAAATCAGATGAATGATCGATGTTCCTCAACAACATGATCGGTGTTCCAACTTTTAAATTCATCTCATGGTTTGGTGATACAGGACACTTCAATATATTCAATAATTGTGGAGTGTGTACTTCATTAAGAATATCTGTTGTATTTTACGTTGTACATATAGAATCAGAACATAAGTATACCTTACCCACATTATTGTTCAATGATGTCATATACTGATTGACCCTCTCAATCACATCATTTGTTGGTGCCAAAATAGTCCGGTGCTGCAAATATAAAACATCTATTGATCCAATAACTGTTGTCAGATACGTGCTATTAACAATAGATTTGATTGGATGTCCGGTGAATTTAATATTAATATCTTTAGGGATATCAATAACTCATTCGCCATCATTTGGTGCTCCTAAAGTTCCATCCCCAATTACCGCAACCCAATCAACAAATGGATGCTTGCATATGCTCTCGAAGCATATTCAAGCGCATGTTTTTCGTCAACTTCAAGACACTCACACGATGCCATAAGTAAGATGAATTAATTAATGCATTAACAACATCTCCTCTACTACCTCTTGGTATAACAGGTAAAAATCTTCTGAAAGTGCCACCAAAAACAATAATTTTGCCTCCGAATGGTTGATTGTTACTTTGTGTATTCTTGAAGTGCATTATATATCCCGCATTGCCTTACTAATAATTTACTGTAAATTATACTCCCTCCGTCCCATTGAAGTAGTCTCATTTTCCATTTTTGTTTGTCCCATAAATTAGTCCCATTTTCCTAAAATAGCAAACTTTTTCACACTCACCAATAAAATATTAATTCCACTACACTCACAACCCTTAATCTCCGTGTCGAAAAGAAATGGGACTACTCTAATGGGACGGAGGGAGTATATAATAGTGAAATATTGAAACTCAATTTATCTTACTTCAAAATTTAAATTTGTAAGTCAAGATAATTATTATGCCACAAATTACCTAATTAATCAGAATTTGTTTTATATTTGTATCTCTTATTCCTCTTTGTAAGCACTTTGCCATATTGGTGGAATTACTTAGAAGTTTGGGTGACTTCAATACCTAAATAATTTTTTAATATTAAAATTGGATGATATAACTTTGTCATGAAAAAACTATTTTTACCAGCGAATAACTAATTAAAAAGGTGTTGAGAATGAATAAGAAGAGTGTGTGAGGGGGTTGAGATTTGAGAATTAGAGAAGACGAAAGTTATTTTAGTTTGATGTTAAATATTTATATTTATACATAATATTGAAATTAGTTATAGTGTATGAACTTTTTTATATTTTTTATTATTATTATGAGCATCAATTCTTACTTAATTATGTGTTCTTTTTATTACGTTAAAACTCAATGAAACTACTTAATAAATATTTATGGATCCACCACTACTTTACCACCACCTATAGTCTCTTCTATATACACACATTGCATTACAAACAAAGAAACAAAAAAGTTTATAATGATTCTACAAACAGTGTTCTACTGTCTATATATACCCATAAAATATTGAAATTGTATCATATTTGCACAAGACATCTTCGTATCTCTATGCAATATTTTCTCTTATTTTCCTGATCTTTATTTCCCAATAATCATTATATTCTGAAGTAAATAATATTTATCTTATCATTATCATGATATTAGCCTAACATCAATCTTCTCTCCTAAAACCCTACCTCTCTCTTGTTCTTCCAACAACCGGGTGTCACCTCCTTTCTCCGATCAAGGCCCAAGATGTTAAACCTCTATCCTTCTCTACTCTCATCCATATGATCATATGATCAAGCTTTATTATGTGAACTATATTTTATGGAAAAGGCATATCACCACTCTTCTCTGCAGCCAAAACATATTTGGTTACATAGACAACACCAAACATCTTCCCTCTAATACACTTCCGTCCACCGATGGCACCCCCGTAGTCGATGGCTCATATGAACTATAGCGCACCAAAGATCAGTGACTTCTTAGTCTACTTCTCTCATCTCTAACATAGGAGTTCATGGTTGAAGTACTCTATTGTACCACCTTGCGCGTGGGATGACTCGCTGTTGAGGTCGCGTATAATCACAGCTCCAATTCTCACAAGCTATCATTAAAGACGACCTCCAAACTATGAAGAAAGGGACTCGTTCTACGACTGAATATGGTCAAAACTTCAAGTCCTTAAGTGATCAATTGGTAGCTATTGGACGCCCCATCGATGTTACATATAAGGTTCCTTTGTTCCTTCGAGGTTTTGGTTCATCTTTTTTCAGAAAATGTTGCTCAGATGATGTTCACTCCTCTTTATAACTCCCGCGATCTCCTATCTAAACCTGAGAGCTTTGTGTTATTTCAAGAGTCCATTAACACAACAGGATTTTCCTTAATTCTTCTACAACCTGCATAAACCTTTGGGGCAGTGCCCACCTTCATCTGGAAATTCTAATTCTTCTCGTGGCCATGACAGTGGTTCACGTTACTCTAACTCTTGTAGTCATTACCGCAATTAAAAACTTCGACTACCTCCCTGCCAAATTTGTCGTCATGAAGGCCACTATGTCAATTTTTGTTCGAAAATGTATTCTTCGCAGTCATCTCTAGTAGTTGCACACTTGACTGACATATTCTCCACTGGCTACTCTCTCTCTCTCGACCTGAAACATTAATTTAGTTCCTTGACACCGGTGACTCAACCCACATGACACCAACTTCTAATTCTTTGGAGAACTCTCAGTTGTACTCTTGCATGATAGTATTATTGTTACTAATGGTGCTCGAATTTCTATCTCTCATATTGTTAACACTCGACGTTCTGAATGTGTTCAATTATTGGATGTCGTGGTTGTTCCAAATCTCACCAAAAATCCACTTTCTATTAGTAAGCTGACATTGGGTTTCCCAGCTTGAAGTGATATTTAATAAAACCTCGTTTACAGGCCAAATAATTTGTGCATTTTGTGTTGGTAGACACAAAGCGTCATAGAGAGTGCTGCTTCAATCATTCTCCGTCATAGCTTCGTATCAATTTTCTTAGCTCTCGGCACAATCATATTGACCATCTCGCGGATTTTGAACTCCCGGCATGAATCTTCCTTTGCCTTTTTCACTCGTTTCTACAAACGAAAGCCTACATAACCTTACCCTAAGCATAACATACACCAAGATACAATCATGCATAATTTTTTTAAAATTACGATAAATCATATAAAAATAAAGTAAATATCTTGACTATTACAAATATAAGCAACAATCATCTTTGTAATTTTGGTCACCACTATAACGTGTGATATATACTACAAAATAATGTCCCTTGTTCGGAGAGCGGTAGTAAAGAAAGAGCCTTGTGCATGACTAAGAGATAATGGGTTCAATTTTTTTTTAGGGAAACTAAATTATGAGTTTAAATTAATACATTATATTTAAAATACACTATAAAATAGTATAAACTCCACTATGAATTAAAGTCAGTATTAGTAAATGGCTTTCTCTACATACAACTCTACATTATATTAAAATGATTGTTTTATTTTAATTTATTCAAGAGTATGTAAAGAATTAATTGATGTTTCTGCACTTGCTAATTATTGTGTTAATCATGCATTTTTTTATATAACTCTTTTTAAGTAGTTTAATCGATAATTTAAGAAATTAAATAACTAAATCTAGTGTCAATTTTTTACAAATGACTAAAAGTACTAAATCCTGAAAATTAAATGTAAAATACAATTTAAAAGAAATATAACCTATAATCGTAGGATACAATTAACAATAAAATATGATGCAATTTAATCATATTAAATTATCCATAAATACGATATTGGTAATAATATATCTAGAAATGAAAACATATACAATACAATGAGTGAATCACTTACAAAAAATCAACAAACTAAAAAAACTAAATATATATTGATGATGATCAATATAATGGTGAAACAATCGCTTTTGGCGGACTATCGACGAAGAAAGCTTAGTTGAACTTTGCTCAACTACAAAAGAAAAAGCTAGTGAAAAAATATCAACTTATATAAATTTAATACAACTATTTTCGCAGTTTAAGATTAAAAACCAACATAAAATCAGCAATTATAATTCTGATAAATCATCCTGTGAAATATTAGAAAATAATAACTTATTTTTGTAATTTGTATAATTATTTTCGGACAACTTCATTTAAGTAATGATTTTTTTGTAGGGATTTTGTTTTTAGGAGTGCATTCAATTGAAATTGAATTTAGTAAATTACTTAGTTTGTATATGCAATTATATAAAAAAAATATTGACATAAATAAAAACATCGTAATACGACAATCACTTAAGATAAATTAATTAATAAACAAAATATTTAATAGTTTTATTAAATAATCTATAACATCTTGTTTGCAAATTTCTTAATTAAACCGAAATTACTTATGAAATTACATTTATTGGTAAAATAAAAATAAACAGTAACTCTCTATACAATAGATTTATCAAAAGTTATAAGATGTACTATTTTTCCGGAACACGTTCTTTCTATTTCATCCTTTTCTCTAATACCTGTATAGATTAAAAAAAATAAATAAGATCACACTCTAAGCGTACATATTCATGTATATCAATTTTAAAATCTCACAATATATGCATACAAAACATGTCAAAAGAGTAAAACCGAATTCTGGAAAAAAAAAAATATGGACCTTGATGGGAGATGGCTGCATAAAACAAAGATGAATGAAATTTTTGTGAATGTAAAATGTCTAACTTCATTTATTATTTATATAGTATAACTCATGATTTCTTGCCCTAATTGATGCTTATTTTTTAATTGATTACCATAATCTTGTTTTTTCCATATTAGAGCAATTGTATTAACAACTCTACATATTTATATGAAAGGTTATTTTAGGAATATTTTGTAAGCGTGAAAAAATTTCTGGGTTCTACTTTTAAGAATATATAGATAGATTGCAAGGATTTTTCTTAACTAAAATTGGTGGAAAAAAAACATATTTTGGAATACTACTTTTACGTTTATATAGTTTTAATATAGTTCATTAATATCACCAATTTTTTTAATAGTCATATTTCTGAAAAAAAAAATTGAGAAAAATTATTTCAACCATAAAAGACATTTACATACATTTTACATTGCCAAAAAAAAAAACTTATTTCATCATATTTAAAGATATAATCACAATTAAAATCACAATTGATGATAAAAAGCCATTAAATGCTCAAAAGAAATAGGCAAGAGACGAAAAAATAAAAATGTTTGAGATTTCAATTATATACATTTAAAAGTAAATTTCAATAAGATCACGAACATTAATATACAAACAAATATTATACAATGGAATTTATCACAAACAAATCTTATGAAACGAAATGTACATCAGTAAATAAAAATATCTCTATTTGTTTAGAAGGATTTTAAAAAAAAATCCTTGTGAAAAACATATCGCCAATGATAAGTCACTGCAAAAGAGATAAATAGAAGTTAACATACATATGTTTCAAATATAAAATGCTAAAAACTGATTACAACACATGTAAAGCTCAAACTACAAATTGATATCTTACAAAAGATAATAATCACACTTGAATTTGGAAAAGTTAAACTAAACAAACAAAATAATTATTCAAACCCTATAAAAAAAAAAAATCAGTCAAACATGAGAAAAGATAACTTGCAAGTATTCTCGGTAATAGGAAAAGAATATAATGTTGTCTCAAAAAAAAAAAAAAAAAAGAATATAATTTACAATTCAAAAGATCAATGCTAGAAAAAAAATTGCAAAACTCTATATGGTGGAACTATAAATTTGATAGTAAAGTTAAAAAATGATGTTGAAAATTAGAAACTATTTATAATACTAATGATAATAAATACAAATCAAGATCAATGCCACTAATTACGTTTTGAAATATAATTATTTAATTATAATTGACTTAATTAGTGTAAATTAAGAATCTAAACTTACATTTTTAATTGATAATCATTATTTTTTTATAAAATTAATTTATTTTAATTATATAATAAATTACCTTATATATTATTTGATTATTTATGGCAAGTTTTTTTGGGGGAAAATTTTTTGGGTGGGGGGTTTTGCTTTTAGGTATATATAGATTTGATTTTTCGATTTTTTATGAAGGTTAATAAATTTTTTAATCTTAAAGTTATCTAAAAAAAATTATTTTAAGCTAAATGATATAGATAATATAAACTTATATTTAGATTGTGAATATGAATATTTATTTTAATTAATTTTCAAATCCTAACAATTCAAAATATTAAGATGGGACTCACAATATGATCAAATTCTAAAATGATATAATAAATTATCATATCTTTTAAAAAAAATTAATCGATTACATTTACTCTACTAAATAAATATTTGCATTAAAAGGAATATCAAAATAAATAAACATTCGTAAATTAGAAAAACTAAAATGAAAATTCAACAAAGTTTTCTTTAAAAAAAATTTCAGTACAGCAACAAAGAGCCTCTTATTTGTGTATGTGTGTGATTCACCGTAGTTAAAATGATTAATTGTCTAAATATGATTCAATATGAGGCTTGTGAAATAATTTAGATAATCTTGAATTTTAAATTTAAAATGTGCCTAAAATTTGAATTTCCATATTTCAATTATAATTATTAAGGTATAGTTATACACTCATGAATTAATATAATTATATTAATTTAGCTATTAAGCAAACAAACGCAGTCTCCTCGTCGCCGGAATATGATCTTTATAGTTCACCCTGGAGTAAGAGTCAAATATTGATCATACTTGACAATTGTATTCTTTCTTGGAGAGAAAGAATACCAAAACTAACTCAAGAACAGATGTTATGTGTCTCGTATTCACATGAGTGAAAAATGGAAAGCTTTGAAAGCCACTACCGTTTAAGTCGTAAATTTACCAGAGTTTCGGCAAGCTTGTGAGTTCGGTGTTAGTGCTTGAATCTCTAGAAGTCCTCGACTATTTATAGGCGGATGAGTGAGATTCAAATATATGTAGTCATTAGACACATTGGATGTTCGACCAATCCAATATTTCTGTCCTCTGCGTAGGTATGTAGCCTTTCTCGAAAAGTACTGTACATTTTCCCCTTTTTTCTGACTACGACAGTGACTGTTCACCTTTATGTCAGAATGACAGTCTTTGGTCAGTCTGGGGAATCAGACTGATCAGTCCGAGAAATCTAGACTGAAGTCTTGGACTTGCAGACTTTAAATAATATCTAATCCTTATAGTATGTACTTTGTTAGTGCTAATCCTTAGACAAATTTTTCTTGTCTCTATACGCAGGGACTGAAACTAAGACTACATGTTGAAGCCGTCATGTTGGCTGACATCATCATTAGTTCGAAATCAATCCCCAGTCACGAAAGTTTGAGACTGACGAGTTCCAAACTGGTGAGTCCCAAAATGGTGAGTTTCAAGAGAGATGAGGTCTCAATCTTGTCAGTCCCAAACTGATGGAACCCAGACTAATCAGTCTCATACTGACTTTCCAGTCTCTTGAGTGTTATTGCGCATCCAACTAATTCTTCAGTATATCTTTGATTCAGCTAACGAATTGAGAATTCATGACCCGAAAAATTATTTCTCAATTTAGGACGTCAATATCAAGTAACGAATTGATAATTAGTCTTTCACATTCTCAATTGATAACAAAACTATCTTTAAAATCCCAGATTGATTATACTCCAAATTTATAATATTTAGATAAAATGATTTAGATAATATAAACATACATTTAGATTATAAATATCAAGATTTGTTTTAATTATTAAAATTTTAAGTCCTAATTGCTCCACATTTTATTTGAGTCCAAAGATTTACATTTATATAACATTATATTTGATTATATATCATTTCAAGATTTTCATTAGCCACCTATTGTAATGATAAATCTGATAATCCTACTATAATGTATATTATAATTTAAATGTAACAAAGTTGAGTATTATTTATGAAATCCTACTATAATGTATATTAAAAGTTGTAAATTAATTATCTTTATATCACGTTAATTCATTTTAGAGATAACATGATTATTTATTTTTATACAAATATTCGTCGCAGTATACTTGGTATAAGACTAATTTAATACAATGTCATTTAGTAATTATTCTTTCAAAATAAATAATCAAGATAGATGAGCTTAAAATAAAATAATAATATAATATATTATATTAAGTTTTTGAAACTTGAATAAGAATTATATTTCACAAGAAAAAGTTAATATCTTCCCAAATGTTCACATAATTACTGCCCATTTATCTTCCTAAAAGATTGTCACATTATTTTATGTAATTATATATATCAATTTAGTTTTTTTTTTTTTGGTTAGTGACGTTTCATATTACCACCACCAAAAACAATAAATTCAATATAATTTTTTGGTTTTCTTATAAAATTGTTAGAAAATTCATTAATAATTATCTAAGACATCTTTTTGAAGCTCTTGCAAATATATATTTATTTAAAATTCTAAGCGTTTGATATCATATTTGCAGATTATGATTTTAATTTATTTTAAAGTTTACGCAAGCAAATAAAATGAATGTGCCGTAAAAAATATTTACATTTTTAAGATATAAATTAATAAACTATGAAATATTATACTTTTACCAAGTAGTTTATATTTTTTAATATAGAGTATAATACATAATACTTTGTTAAAATTAAATGAATTGTTATTTGGTGATAGATATAATTGATGACTGTATTGGGAACATAAATTATAATTAGTGCAGAGAGAGAATATTCAAATTTTAAATTAATCTCTACAATTTATAAATTAAAGAGAAATGATATTTTTGTAAAATAGTATAATGCACTAAACTTTTTAAATAAAGTAATAATTAAATATATGTGAGAATTACATTAATATTCTTATTAATATTCTTATCTGGTTGACCAAATTCTGGCCAAACATCATTTTCTAAAAAAAAAAAAACACATAAATAAAAAAAGCAAAGATGGATGGATGATGATACATTAATATTTAGATTGAAAATTGAATATTGATGAAAGAGGTATATATAGAAAAGAAAGAAAGAAAGGCCAATAGAGACATAAATGTGGTCTGGTCTGGTGTGGCGGTCAAGTCTCCCCCAGTGCTGCCCAACTGTGAAGCCCTATTTCTCACCGGCGAATGCCCTTCTCTCGTGAGCCACGCCTTCTTGCCACGTGCTCCCCTTCCTTTTTCTCTCTTGTTCCCATCCGCCCCTATATATCCCCACCCTTCCTCCCCTTCTTTTTCAAACCACCTATCTCTCTCTCTCTCATTGTGTTTTTCTGTGTGGAGTGTAGGCATGGATCTTGGAGGGAACAATGGAGGCTTCCATGGCTACCACAGGCTCCCTCGTACAACCTCTGGTATTTAAATTCTTGAATTAGGGTTTTTTGCTCACTCGTCTCTTCTTTTGCCAACTAGCTAGAATGTTGTTGCTGGTTTGTATGTCTTTGAGCATTGTGTATATATTTATCAAGATAGCCATGCTGGTTTTATATTCTGCATGCCAATGCGGTTTCAACTAATTTCATGCGAGATGCAATTACAAGTTAAAAGATGGCAGCTTTCTTGAACTCACTCAAACACACACAGACTAAATACTTGTAGCATGGAATGTGATTGAGTCGAGGGAAAGTTGGTAGAGGTCGCGAAGGTGGGAAATGTGAAGTGGAGAAATTTGTAGGTAGGGGAGTAGCATTGTGTAAAAGAAGACAAATCAGAGGAAACAAGTGGCATACATGCATTATTTGACCCCACATTCACACATGTCACTCATGCATTCTCAGACACACCAGTTCTAAGTCATTTCTCTTTCTCATGAATTATTATTACCTCACACATTGTGTTTTTTTTCCTTCATCCAGGTATCATTCTCTCCTCACAAAAATGCTTTTTTTAGTATAAACAAGAAAACATTTATGCCTTGACCTTTCTCTGCACCACCCTACCCTCACATATATTAAACTATATATTCATCTCTCACTAGCTTAGGCCTAGGTACGCCCAGGTTTGATTTATGTTTTTTGATAGTTGTGTGCTATTTCTCATTTGCTTATTTCGAGAGACTCCCTCATTTATTGTTGTTTCCCATGATTTTCACTTTTTCTTGTTTGGGATGGCAGAGAAATTCAAGTTTTTTTCTTGTCTTTTTCCGAAAATTCAAAGGTGGTTACATTATCTTTTCTAATAGATTAAAGTGCATGCACAAAATATGACTATTACTTATAACCAGATTACAGATGATTAGAAAACAAACACACCAATAATTTTGTTAGCCTTCAAGAATCTACTTCACACACACACTCTCTCTCTCTCTCTCTCTTCAAATTCAAAAGAGATGAATGGTTGACTAGCAAACAAATTTTAAAGACTGCCAACCAAATATCTGCCCTTGTCAAAATCTTTTTGTCGTTTTCGAATATAATATTCACCAGCAAAAATTTAGTTCGCTTTTTCTTTTTTTATTGGAAGGCCCATCAAAATTCTAAGTTTCCTACTTGGACCATGTCTACATCCTGCCCACTGGGCCTAATCTGCATGAGACTAATGGTGCTGCTTTCTTGTTTATTTTGAGAATTTAAAAAAAAAAATAAAAAATGCGGCATTGCTTTGATCAACAGATATGAAAGCGCCAGACATCAGCATGGGGCTGCCGTCTCCCCAACCTCCGGCCAACGCTGCCGCCGACGACACGGAATGTGTCGTCCGCGAGCAGGACCGGTTCATGCCGATCGCAAACGTGATCAGGATCATGCGCAAAATCCTGCCCCCGCACGCTAAGATATCCGACGACGCCAAGGAAACCATCCAGGAATGCGTGTCGGAGTATATCAGCTTCATCACCAGCGAAGCCAACGACCGCTGCCAGCGCGAGCAGAGGAAGACCATCACTGCCGAGGACGTGCTGTGGGCGATGAGCAAGCTCGGCTTCGACGACTACATCGAGCCGCTCACTGTTTACCTGCATCGCTACCGTGAGTTTGATGGCGGCGATCGTGGCTCGTTGAGAGGGGAGCCTCTCGTGAAGAGGATGGTCGATCATGGCTCCCTTGGTTTCCCGGGGTTCCCTCCCGCGGCGTTCCATCACATACCTCATCACCATGGCTTCTTTGGGTCTGCGCCCATGAATTTCTTCAAGGATTCACCGAATGCTGGCCCATCGCAGTCTGCTGTTGCGTGTATTGACCCTTTCCCTCAGCATAAGGAGCAGTTGTAGAGGTTGCTGAATCCTGCAATCAAGCTCATGTGATAGAGCTCTAATGTTATGCTTAGGTTTACCTGATGTAACGGTAGACAACTTAACCTTCAGTTTGCAATTTTCAAAAAACAATTGCCTTTGTAATGTATCTTTAATCACAACTTTACCCTCCCTTTCAACAAATCCACAGTTTGGAAATCAGATTAATCTCATTTCAAAATTCATTGCTCCTGTTTTGGTAAGTGTATTTTGAGTTGCAATGGAAGAAATAACATCCACCAAAAGAAATTGCTCTGAGTATACACTATTCAAGGTTGAATCTCTGCATCAATGCATTGTCTTTTTGCATTTTGATCATCCTCCGTTCCTTCACTTTCCTTCCCTTCCAGATTCGGAATTGTTTGGCTGTCTTCGTTATCTGCCCCAGCCATCTTCCTCTCTTCCTCATCACAAGTATCCTTTCCTTCAAGCTCTGATCCCGCATCACCTCTTTTTCTAAGTGGAATCACCTGAAAAAATGAGTTCTTCCAATCTTTCGATTCCAAGAACCGGAGAATTATCTCTACAACTTGATTCACAGTAAGGACCTGCACCCAAGTAGACAAGTTAAATTAATATGTGAAGCCACCAAGATCAAACTAAGATGAGACTACATATCAGTATGAACCGTCATCACATACAAGTTCCTACATCTCACAAAATCTGACTACATGCGCCATATCAGCAGTCAATCATTCCAACAAAAAGACTAGTCATTAACAGCCTATCATTTGTTCAAAATCAAGCCTTTAGATTTCGCAAAAGCATCAGCATTTCTCATCACTTTGGCATCCTATATTGATTATGAAAATTAGTGAAATTGAAAAATTCAATAAAAAAGGCCATTGGCAGTTTTGCTGTTTTAAAGACTAGTAAGAAAAATAACACAACCTGAGAACTGGACATCTTCAGGTAAGACCCGATGGGCAGTTTGGCTGTTTTAATCCCTTGCTCATTTGCTTTATTCATGGTAATGCCTTTCCAGCGATTTCTATCCACCAAACCACCAATGATGTAAATTGATTTTGGATCGAGTTCATCAAGAACATTCTCAGAATCAGCTGTGAGATAGACCAAATTTTCTTTCCGGTCTTGAAAGGCTTCTATGTAGGATTGACCCTCTTTCTCAATAACCCATTTATCATATCCTGGGATCCGCAAAAGCTGATTTTGCATTTCACCGTTGCAGCCTGTCAGCCAAATATGGGCCGGCAAGGCACATCTTCCATTTATTGCATAGCAATACATAATCTGCACGAACAAATCAACAGTAACTAGCTTAATAGTGACAGGAAGAGTACAAACAAGCACATCCCTTTATAAAATTGGAAACAGGCTCAAGCGCAGTCACCTCACAACCAAAAAGCTTGAAAAACTATGAGAACCAGAAGTAGCACACAATAGTTCAAGCATATGGGAAGCCAGAAGCTAGTAACTCAGCATAACAGAAACAGGACACAGAAAGAATCCTTAAGGATGCGTGTAGACAGAGAAATCAGATACAACTGCACGCTGTAAATTTCTGGATATCATTCTTGGCAGTACAGGAAAACTGTAACTAGCATATGAGTTGAACTAGAACTCAACTGATGATTTGTGCCTAAGGGGCTTCCGAGTCAAAAATTCTGATATGATCTGAGGGTGCTATGGCTCAGAGAGTGGTACAAAGAAATGTGCTTTACTTAGTTAAGAAGACCTATCAACCTAATCGATATACAAAATTAATTTCAAACTCTGCAAGTTCTGTAATTGGTGCTTTGTAGGCCTACACAGCTTAAGTTAGCCTAGTACACAAAGGATCCTTGCTATTTAATCATACTTTGCTTTCATGGACAAGGTTAAGACAGCCGAAGCCAAACTATGACATTAAATATTACCCCTTCGTTTCCTGCAGTATCAAGACTCAAGAGCCACATGGTGCAGGAACCATCAAAACCTAAAGGCTTCTCAATGCAAAGGAAGTTTTTTTTGGTCTCGGTGATTCCATGTCAGCAACTCAAGAAAAATGAAAAAATTGAACCTTTCCATTTTGCAGTTCATTTAACAAAATCATCCGGCGTCAACGATCAAATATAGTTACCCTGATACAGCTATAGTCCCATAAACTTCACATTGACAAGGGGGAAAAAAAAAAAACTTCTTTGACTCAAAACAACTGACCTGTTGAACAAGACTGCTGAGTTCATTAGGGCTCATGAGATGAGCAAACTCAAGATCAATAACAACATTCTGACCACTAACCCTTGCCTGCTCCAGCCGCTCCTTTTTCTGCCCCTTTTCCTCAGACCGCTGTTCCATGCGCTCTCTCCTCAGCCCCCTTCTCTGCTCGATAAGCTTTTCTCTCTCCTCACCGTCGAGACCCGCCAATTTCTCCTCCCACTCCTTCCTCTTCCGCTCCGCCTCCCGCAACTTGTGCTCCTTCATCTGCGCCTTCTTCTCCGCCTTCTTCGCCTCAAACCTCTGCTGCTTGAGCAGCCGTTTCTGCGCGTTCTTCGACATTGTAGGGGCGGCGGCGGGGGCAATTTGGTCATTTTCCGGGGGCTCCATTTCTATTAGCCGAGATAGTGTGAGAGTGATACGCAGTTGTGCAAGATGGGGTAAAGGAAGTGGGAACTTCAGGCGTTGCTGCGGCGATAATGGGCGGCGCAAGACTCGCAACGAGGTTTTCCAGTTTCCGAAAGGAAACACCCGCAAGGACGAAGAAGGAATGTGGTGGTGGGGCCAGCTAACGATAACACGTCGGAATATCAATTGCATACTTTTTTTTATAATAAAAATGAAAAAATTATTTAATTTGTAGCATTCAAATAAAAAAGTTTTGAAATAAATATATAAATAATTTATACTCCCTTTGTCCCGCTAGATTAGTCCATATTTCTATTTTCGTCTGTCCCACTAGATTAGTCCACTTTCCTAAAATGGAAAAAAATCTTCTCACACCAATAAAATATTAATTCCACTACACTCACAAATATTGGTTTCTGTGCCGAAACCAAACTGGACTAATCTAATGGGACGGAGGGAGTATATAAAAAGATTTTATGTTAATTCCCTCAAAAAAATTTCGAAAAATTCAAAAAATATGACATACATTTACACAGGCGCGAGTACTCTAATTGCAAATATGGTAAATTAGGAGGCCCGGTGTGTAAAAAAAAAAAAAAGAAAAAAGAAAAAAACCCCGGGCCCGAAGCATAAATCTGGAGTGGCGAAGCGAAGCCCGCCCCGCACGGGTTCTCGTTTATATTTTCTGTTCCTGCTTTCATTCAACCGCGATAGCCAAGTTACATATACAGAGCCCCCAAATTGGCTGTACTGGTGCGCACCGGAGAACGCATCCATATTCCCGACACGCTCTCAACGACCTTTTTCATGTGAGGATTCCACTTCAATCTTGAAGTTGGCTGAAATTCCGTCGAATTCTGTCTTCATGGCGCAAAAGCTGCAGCTGCAGCTGGAAGAACTGGGATCCAAGTTGGAGGCTCTTCCGCCTTCCAGGGATGCTCTCATAAAACTCCTCATGGTCGGCCTCCGCATTTTGTGTCTTGTTTGCATGCGAATCCTATTTCAAACTATTGTTTTGGCATTTGGAAATTTTTATTTGTCTGTTAGGGAGTTCGGTTTATCGATGCATGCTTGTGATTTTTCGAAGTTGCATTGCCATTGCAACTTGTGAGTTTAATTAGGGTTCGTTCTGTGTGCTGTTTGTCCTTGATATTATTCCTTACAAAGTTTAAATTCCGTGACTTCTCGTTTCGAGATTCCGAGGTTTTTGAACTTGTGGTATATAAATTATGGTTGAGCTTGAGTTCATATCAATCGTGCATGTGTCTGCATTGCAACTTTTTGTAGCTTTGTGATTGTTGGGATTGAATTAGGGTTCGTTTAGGTCTTTGGTGTCAACAATTTGAAGAAAATGCCCAAATTGCGAATCTTGTTTGCTAATTTAGTTAAATTAGTAAATAATGCACGGAGGGGTTTTCTGGCTGTATTTTGTTTTATTATTTTTCCATAGTATAGGAACAGAGGAGAAATCATGATGGTATATGCTTATGTATGCTATGTAAACCCGTGTTTTCCTTTTCAGTTGAAAGCTTCATTTTTTTTTTTTTTTTTTGCATTTCCATCTGTAATAAATTATTTTTATTATTTTCTGCGGTCCTGTGCTGCCGGTCCTTAGATTTTCATCAAAATAACTCTAGGTATATTAGAAGGATTTAACGAAGGCCTAGAAAACCTTAAGACTCCATATTTCACTGATGAAAGAAGGAATTAGGCAAAACCTCATCAGAAACATTATAGCATCTGATTATGTGGCAAGGGTCATGTGTCTTCACATCTGCATTCTGTTGACAGTGCAGCTTGAGTCATCAAAATTCCTGATTAAGGTTTTTTGATGATTTCTTTAGAATTTATTTATGTGACCTAGCTCCGGTGGAATGAGATTCTGAAAATTTTCTTGTTGTTGATATAAAGTTACCTGGATGCTTCTGTGATTCCTTCTAGTAAATTGAGTTCTCTCCTCTTGCAGCGTGGCTTGACATGCCTTACTGAGTTAGATCAGTCACCGCCCAAAACAATGTTGGAGTCCATGCAGCCTTTCTTGAATAACATCGTGAAATCAGAGCTTTTGAAACATCATGATGGAGAAGTAAAACTTTTTGTTGCTGCATGTATATGTGAAATAACTCGAATTACTGCACCTGAGGCTCCTTACGAAGATGATGTTATGAAGGTGCATTTCTCTTTTGAAAGCTTATGTAGATAATGGCTTAAGTTCATGCTTGGTTTTTGAAAATGGATATTTATGGTTGAGTTCTCATAGTCACCATCTGTGATTCTGTTCATTGACAGGATATTTTTCAGTTGACTGTGAGTACTTTCAGTGGCTTAAGTGATATAAATAGCCCACTATTTGGAAGGATAGTTGTTGTTCTTGAAACTGTGGCAAGATACAGATCATGTGTAGTTATGTTGGATCTTGAATGTGAGGATCTCATAAATGAAATGTTCAATACATTTTTTGCTGTTTCCAGGTATGGCTCTTTTGATATTGCGCTCTTTTTCATCATTTAATAAGCAAGTTTATTATTGTCTTCAGCCAGCTTATATCTCCACTTTATCTTAGCAAGTTGAAATGAATTCGGTTGTTTAATTTCTTAATATTCATGTCGAATGTCCTTCTATGCCATTTCTTCTCATTTTCCAGTTTCCTTGTTAAATGTTGTTGATCTAACTACTTCCTAAATTTATTTAGGAGTTTTCTTGTAGTGTTCATGAATGAGTTTGATTGTTCTTTCTTTTTTCTTACCCTTTTGCCTGCTCTTGTGATCAATTCAAACCCTCCCCACTTGAACATGCCAGTTTATGTCTTTCTAATTTTCGAGCATGAAACATTAGGAAACCTAGTGAAATGAGAATGGAAGGCATACAGATGACATCTAGTTGAGGTTTATTCCTACCTTGCATTATACTGTAAAAGGAGCTGTGGCATTTGATCCTCTTAATATGATTGATGTGTCTAAGACTCATGGACTAACACGACGGTGGGCTAGGACTAAGTTTGTTGTACTATCTAGCTGAGAAAGACTGGTTTTAGCATTGTAGTATGGTAATATTTGATTCTTGCTAACCCTTTTTGCACCTAACTACTGGTTTGCTTAGAAAGATAGCTGCCTGTGCTGGTGCATTGTAATGCTTTAATATGTTGATCTCTTGACTTGTATTGCACCTTCAGAGATGAGCATCCTGTGAATGTTTTCACTTCAATGCAAACAATCATGGAGGTTCTCTTAGAAGAAAGTGAGGATGTACCAGAGAACCTTTTGCTTACATTATTGTCTGTTTTAGGCAGTGATAATGAGGTGATATCTCTTTTCCTCACCACTCTTCTCTTGATTGGATTCTTTACATGTATGAAGGAACTTTTGAGTTTCTACTTTCAGGATGTCAGTAGGGCTGCAAGGAGGCTGGCTATGAATGTGGTAGAGAATTGTGCTGGAAAACTGGAACCTGGCATAAAGCAGTTTCTTGTGTCCTCAATGTCAGGAAACAGAAGGTCCCAGAAGCCTGAGCTCAATTACCATGCTGTATTTTATAATATCTATCGCTCTGCTCCTCAAATCTTATCAGGAGTTGTTCCATATCTAACGGGAGAGCTATCGGTAATCATATCCAGATGCTTTTAAATGCTTCTTTTTTTTAAATAAGTAATGGAGTATGTAATAAGCAGAAGATAAAAAAGAAGCATTTCATCTGGTTTTGGATCTCATTTTTCTTTGATCTCCTTTTTTTTGCTTGTCAAGTTGTTAATTTTGAAATTGTTTTGATAAAATTGTCAATTATTTTGATATCGTACATGCTTCTTTAGTTGTAATGCTCTGTACTTCATCTGGTTTCCAATCCTGACATAACAGAGTGATCAATTAGAGATTCGATTGAAAGCTGTGGGGTTGGTTGGTGATCTCTTTTCCTTGCCCGAGTCTACTATCTCTGGAGGTTTCCACCCTGTCTTTTCAGAATTTTTAAAAAGACTGGCTGATAGAGTGGCAGAGGTTAGAATATCTGTCCTTGAACACATCAAGAGTTGTCTTTTGGTGAATCCTTTCAGACCTGAAGCTCCTCAGATAATCTGTAAGAAGTCCTACTCTTGTTTTCCATCTCTATGGTTCTAAGGTCTATAAATCTGATGAATTTGATCAATTTCCAGCTGCTCTTTGTGATCGGTTATTGGACAATGAGGAAAGTGTTCGTAAAAAAGTTGTTTCAGTGGTTTGTGATGTTGTATGTCATTCCCTCACTTCCATATCAGTTGAAACTATTAAACTGGTATCCGAACGCCTTCAAGACAAATCTGTAAGAATAAACGATTCATCATTTTTATCTTCCATTCTTGCCATTTTGTGCTGATTTTTGTGGCTTCCAGCTTATTGTTAAAAGGTATACAATGGAGAGGTTAGCGGACATATACAGAACATCTTGCATGAATCAGTCTAGTGGCTCAATAGAGAATGGCGAATTTGATTGGATTGTTGGGAAGATTTTAAGATGCTTCTATGATAAAGATTTCAGGTAACTCATCGGATGTTTGTTTGCAATGCATTTATTATTTCCCTCTCAAAATATACGATGAATCAAAATTAAAATGTTATAATATAGTGATTAGTTCTCTTTGTAGGCAGTTTATGCTGTTAAGAACTCACGCCGCTACGACCTTATCAAGATGTGAATTGATCTATAGAAAATAATTCTAATAGCTAAGGTGTTTTTCTTACATAGTGGGCCCTGTTATCCTTTGGTACAGATCTGATACAGTTGAGCCCGTCCTATCGTTGTCCTTATTCCCAACTGATTTTCCTGTCAAAGATAAGGTGAAAAAGTGGGTCAGAATCTTCTCTGGGTTCGACAAACTTGAAGTTAAGGCTCTTGAGAAGATACTAGAGCAGAAGCAAAGGTATGTGAAACTGTTAGATTGGCACTTTCAATGGTTGGATCTTACATCAGCATTACATCCACTGAAACCTGATTACTAGTATGATACATTTAAATGAGAGAAAATATGCAGGTTGCAGCAAGAGATGCAGAAATATCTCTCTCTCAAACAGTTGTGTGAGGTTGGTTCTGCATCCTGTATCCTTGGCTATTAGAATATTTGGGATGATGGAAATAATATATCTTGTTTATTTACAGGAAGGTGATACAGCGGAGACCCAAAAGAAAATATTGTTTTGCTTCCGTGCTATGTCTCGCTGTTTTACTAATCCTGCAGAAGCAGAGGAGAATTTTCAAAATCTTGACCAGTTAAAAGATCCCAACATATGGAAACTTTTATTGCAACTTATTGATTCAAACTTCAACTCACGTCAAGCTAATAGTTCACGGGTGAGGCTTTAATCTAAAAATGAGGTCATTTTCTTTGTTATTTCCCCTCTTCCTGGCAACGAAAATAGTGCTTCTGAAATCGAACAAGGATCCTCAATCTCTATCGATACTGTACAGGATAATTTGCTGAAAATCCTTGGGGATAACAATAGACTCTACAAGTTCCTGAGCACTCTTTCTTTGAAATGTTCTTATCTACTATTTGACAAGGATCATGCCAAAGAAATTGTTCTGGAGGCTGGCATACACAAATCTTCTGGAAACAATGATTTGATCTTGTCCTGCATGACTATTCTTGTGGTATGGTATCTATTATTGACTCTGTATTGTTTTCCTATGACTGCTGGCATAGTGATATCTTGACTCTGTTTGATGGCTGTTGACTGTTTAATAATGGGAACTAGGAAGCTTATATGCATTTCTGAACTTGACTTGAGCGATTCTTGAGAGGTCATCATGTTGTTTTGAAATTTATAAACCTAGAGATGCATAAATATTTCTAGTGAATTTTTTGTTTTGTTGGAGTCAAACTCTTCAGACACAGTTCTTTAAATAGTACGGCACATACAATTTACTAAACTTGAAATTATTTGATTTGCCCTAAGCATGTAGCAGATGTTGTATTGATCCCTGTTATGGCTTATCTCTTCTACTTGTGGATTAAAAAACAGAAGCCTAAGTGGGTGCTTGACTTGTGAGGGGAAATCAGAATGAGAAACGGCCTATACTATAGTAGAATGCGACTTCCTTCCTTCCTTCCAGATATATAGGGTTGGAGGATTCCTCTAGAGTTTCGTATCAAAACAATCTTCTAGAAGGCATTCCCTAACTTACCCTTCCTTCTCCATTTGCTTCTCACCAAACCAACCAGCCAAACACCCCCTAGATAGTACTACTGCTTTCACAATTATTACTCATTCTATTTGTTCAATTAATTCAGCTTGATTATCATGTGGAGTGTCTTTCAGTTCTGTAAATAGCTTATTTGAAACAATTGCAATCCTTGATTATCCTAAAGAACTCCTTTATCTCAGGAGAGTTTTGGCTTTATAAGCTAAGCATGTTTGAATCCTATCTGATAGTTGCTTTGGACTTTCAGATTCTTGCACGATTTTGTCCTTTGCTGCTTCATGGAATTGAAGAAGACTTGGTGCAGTTTCTTGAAGATGAGAATGAAATAATAAAGGAAGGTACTCTGCATATCCTTGCAAAGGCTGGGGGAACAATCCGGGAACAGCTGGGTGTTTCATCAAGGTTAGAATCTATAATTTATTCTAAATTATTCTGGTGCTCTTTTTTTGTTGTCTTCTTTGGCCGAAAGTTTGTACTTTCCTTACAGATCATTGGACCTTATTCTTGAGCGCATATGCTTTGAGGGTAACCGAAGGCAAGCCAAATATGCTGTTCATGCCCTGGCCTCCATCACAAAAGATGAAGGACTCATGTCACTTTCTGTTCTTTACAAGGTTTTTATTTGCCTTTCTACTTCTATTTATATCATGTCCTATTTTGGCTCGTTGCTGTCTAAATTACTTATGTTGCATTTTTTGGCCTTCTATGTTTGCTAAATTTATATGATTTTATATTCTATCTCCCCATGTCTTCCAAATGACTAGAGGCTAGTTGATATGCTTGAAGAGAAGGCAAACATGCCAGCTGTACTACAGTCTCTTGGTTGCATTGCACAAGCCGCTCTGCCAGTTTTTGAAACAAGAGAAAGTGAGATTGTAAAGTTCATCAGGGAAAACATACTGGAGATTGGACATGTATGACGTTAATTGCACAAGAAACTTGTGTTCTGTTCTCTTTGTTATTGCAGTTATTATGCTTTATATTTAACTTGCAGAAATCAGAAGATAGAGCACCTGATTGTTGGGATGACAGAAGTGAACTTTGTTCCTTGAAGGTTTTTCTGCTGCAGACTTTTCGATCATCACTAAATTGCAGATTTTTGGAGCTAAATGAGCATAAAATTGTATATGCAGATATATGGAGTCAAAGCTCTGGTCAAGAGCTATTTACCTGTCAAGGATGCTCACCTTCGTTCTGGTATTGATGACTTAGTTGGCATCCTGAAGAATATTATCTCTTTTGGTGATACCACAAGCGAGATTAGATCAAGGTATACTCTATATTATCTGAAAGATTCTTTTGGGTTGTTGGAGTCATGGATGTCTTCTTCATTTACCTGAGTATTACTCAAGTGTGTATACATTGATATCATTTCTCTCTGCTTTTCCAGTTCAGTTGATAGGGCTCATTTGAAGCTTGCTGCAGCTAAAGCTGTTCTTCGCTTATCAAAGATTTGGGAGCACAAAATTCCTGTGGATGTCTTTAACCTTACATTGAGAACCTCAGAGGTACATTGGTTAGGAGTATGACGTTGGTTATGAAATACATTTCCTAGTTCTTAATACCTTAAGATCAGGTTTTCTTACTCTCACCCCCATCGTGTTTTTTTAGGATAATTTTCCCGAGGTAAATAAACTATTGCTCAACAAGATTCATCAATACATAAAGGACCGGGCTTTAGACCCTAAGTACGCTTGTGCTTTCCTACTTGATACATCTCAGCAGGAAGATATTGAAGAGGTAAAGGGCACTTCAGGTTTTATTGCTTTCTTTTCCCAAACCGTTCTATATTTCTATCTCTAGTCACTGGAAATGTGCCTGAGATATGAGAGGAAAACTCTTTCATTTTTCTCATAGGTTGGTTTATGCGGGTTGTTGGAATCAGAAATTTGAATTGACAATAGGCCCTCTAGGAGTGATAATTGAGCGAGTTATTAGAGGTGGCCCATTCAAACCGGAATTGCCCGAACCGGCCCTGACGGTTCGGAACCGCCGAACCGCCGGAAAGAAATTAAATAAAAAAAAAAGGTTCCGAACCGTTGAACCGGCGGGATAAAATTTTTGAAAATTTGAAAATCGACGAATTAGAGAGTGCCATGTGTCGCCAAATAAAAAAAAATTTATTCGTCGAACCGCCGGTTCCGAACCGGAACCGTGTGGAACCGGAACCGGAACCGTTTTTTCAAGGGCCGGTTCCGGTTCCACCTTTCTGGAACCGACGAACCGCCGGTTCCGACCGGAACCGGCCCGTGGCCACCTCTACGAGTTATAATTGATTTTGGCTTACTAATCCCTATAACACAAACAAAATGAGGTAAGGTGAAGCCAACATGCATAATATAAAATAAAAATAGTTTGTGAATAAAATTTTGTAATAATACAGTAATTAGCGATGTCACTTTTGATAGGAAAATAGAATTATTGTAAATTACAAAAAACTCTCATTTTGCATATTGTTAGAGTCTCTGAAACAAAACCAAATATTTCTTAATGTTTATGATACATTAACTTATACGTGTTCCTAAAACAGTTCCTCTGAAGCACATTAAATATCCAAATTCTCTTCCAGTTTTATTGCATCTTACCACTTTATTTTTGAATTTATTAATACCACCAACTTTGGGAAGTTCCACATAGATATTGCACAAAGTTATCATTGACTATTTGGCAGAAGAAACGCAATTTGAATGACATCATCCAAATGTGTCGACAAGGAAAGGGACGGCAGACTTCTTCGCAAACTGATACAGATTCTCCCCCATATAGTCCAGAATACTTGCTCCCATATGTGGTGCATTCCCTTGCTCATCATCCCTCGTTTCCTAGTATTGATGAATGCAGGGATGTCAAAACATTTGAAGAAATGTACAGGTATCTAAGATTGGCAAGTATAATTGCTAAATGATGTTACAGAGTTATAACATGCAGCTGTAATGTTATTTTATAAAATTTTGATTGTAATAATTCCTCTGGGTCAAAATATTGACCTTTATGTCGATGCATTTGCTTCAGTATTTCCTTTAGAAGTTCTCATTTGTCTTGATTTATGTACCCTTTTGAACGCCGTTGGTGAATATCAATGGAAATGGGCGCTATTATGGCAATGTTAGTTATAAAGAATAAATTGATCACCTCTTTCTTCCATCATTTTGGTTGCACGAATCAATTTCAACTTTTCTCATATGTTTTGCAATACTACTTGATACACCATGAATAATTGTTGAATGAAGCCTGAAAAACCACCTAGCGCAACTGATTTAATATGCAACAATTTAACTGGCAACATTTTGACATAGAGGATAGATGTGCAAATCATATTTTGAAACCAATCAATATAAAAAGAACACCTAAATGTAAAATGGCAAACTTGTCCTATAAAATAATTGGCTATTATGAATTAGAGAGATTAGGAAGAACAAATTAAACAACATCTAGTTTTTTCCTAGAAGAGTCAAAGTTTACTCAAGTCGTCTTTTTCACCATGCACCATGTGATTGGCATGCAATCAAGATTTGTTGTAATCAACTTCCATGGTTTTTTGCGTGTGTGCTTGTGCCAAAAGAGGCTTTGTATAATTGTTGACTCTACACTTCTGTTAGATATTGAGACAGTAATGTATATTCTTGCGGAAAAGCATTGCATGCTGATAAGGTGTTTATTTAGAGAGAGTATATTTGGTTCATTTGAGAGAACTGTTACAGCCTAGTGTGTAAGCTTCAACAACCTTCCGGACCACTTCTGAGTTCTGAATACAATGCATGACCTATCATAGGGTTTAGTTTTCTTATTTTTATATTGTTTTAAGAGTTAACTTAGGTAAGGTTTTCTTTCCTTAGACTTGTTTTAGATGATATTTAGGCTTAATACACATTTTTGAGGTATTTTGTAATGAGAATATGGGAAAAGAGCATATGAGTTATTCACCTGACATTATAAAATATGTTTAATGTGCATATTGCTACATTAATTGCAGTTAATAAAGGGTTTCATGGAATTAAATGTAGAGATTTGTTAAAACTTGGTGTGATTACTGGAGGGAGTCTAATGTCCTCATCTGTCGATTTTCTTTTCCCACGAAAGCAAAGCATTAACGAATACATTTGTCGCTTTTGCATTTATTACCACATTATTATTACTTTTTTCCTAATAAGGAGGTATCTGGTTTTGGTCAGAATGAAATGATTAGATCTACATTTGTTTTACAACTGTCTTGCCTAGGCAATGTCTACAAAGTTATTTGTACCTGTTATCTGAGGACAACATATGTGGTATACTTGTAAAAATATTGATTTTGTATGAAGTCTTCTTTACCATTTAATATGAGTACATCTTCTTCAGGAAGTTGTATCTTTTCCTGTCGATGCTGGTGCATGGAGATGCTGAGGGGAAATCTGAAGTCAGCATTAGCAAAGACAAGGATACCCTTTCATTGCTTTATTCTATTTTTCTGTGTATCAAGTGTTCGGAAGATGCTTTCGATGCTGCTAAGTCCCAGGTCTGATATTTAAATACTGCTAGACCTTTCTTTTCATTGTCTAGTATTCTACTATCTGCTGACGAAACAAGATATTTCTCTCTTGGAGAAAGTTGACTTCCTACATTAGAATGTTTTATGGTAAATATTGTCCTAATGGGATGAACTAATTCTGCATTATATAATACAGAATTTGCATGCTCTGTGCGACCTTGGCATATTTATTGTGAAGAGGCTAGCTCCAAAACAAGCGAATTTGGGCGACTTGAGTGCATCTGTAACTCTACCTTCTGGACTCTACAAACAACTTGCAAAGAAAGATGAAAATGACTCATCGGTATGTATGCCAGATTTCTTTGATATTTAAACAAGTTTTTGTATATTTCTTTTTAAGACAATGACTGAAAAGAGGATAAATTGACTACTTCTGCTCTTGGATTGGTGTACATCTGAGATCTGTTGTCAGACGAAAGTCATGTTTAAGTGAAATAATATTCTGGTGGTATGTTTTTATGATGGGTAGCAGTTAGCGCTTTATGCTCCTGCTATACAGAAGTTACAGCACCAACCTTGGCTCTGATGAATGTCTAATAATGCCTCATGATTTTTTCACCAAAGCTGTTATGTCCTAGAATTTTATTTAATGTACAATTGACTGTATTTCTGTGGATACATAGATGCTTTGGTCAGTTTGTGTCTTTTCACACACTCCTTGGTGTTTAGCCTTCTTTAGGCATTCAAGCTACCGATCTAATCTGATATCTTTTTAGTTTAAGAACCGCGTGGATTGACTAATTGAGCTTTGCCCCTTGAGTTCCTTTGTTAGACCTAGACGGCTGATTGTTAGAAATGCCTATTTGTTCTATAATGTAATCATCTGTGCTGAGTCTTTTTCTTTTTGCGCAATATTATTTTGTCACGGGGACTTGTTTGGTGCCCATACATTATTGAGTTTTTCTTTTCTCTCTGCCTTCTAATTCTTTTTCTTCTTTACTTGTTGGGATCGTTGAGAGGGAGAATGAGTTCTGTTCCTGTTGCATACGTGTTACTCTGTAATATTACCTAGCATTCATAAACCTTCTAAGATTCTTCATCTTCTTCTTTCTGCAATCTGCCCCATCAGATCATCTATATTTGGTTGATGTATTTTCTTGTTTCTTCTCAACTAGGTTGGTGAAGGGAAGACATGGCTGGCAGAAGATGGCGTTTTGGCCCATTTTGAGTCACTTAAACTGGAACCTAATGACATTGTAAGATTTGAGGCATCTTACTGATACGCATATCCCATCTTCGCCTCGTCTAGCAATTTAGTCATATGGTTTATTTGTTGATTTCAGGTTAGTTCAGTACTTGCAGATGATGATAGCATGAAGAACAGTGAAACAGAGGGTAGTGAGATACCACTGGGAAAGTTAATGAAACGATTAAAAGCTAAAGGAGCAAAGGCAAGAAAAGAGGCTAAGAATCAGTCTGCACCAGCTGGGGCCTCCAACGAAAATGATTTTGATATCTTAAGCATGGTGAAGGAAATAAATTCTGATAACCTGGGAACAGCTGGTGATATTGGATCGAGTAACGACAATGATGATGTTGGCAAAAAAAGAAGATACATCCATCAGTTACAGAAGAGGAAAACCTTGATCGACGATTCCAAGGATGTTCCCGTGCCAAAACGTCGGAGAACATCATCTGCTCTAGCTCACAAATCTCTCCAAACAAGTCCTGTAAAGGGTTCTAAAAAGCCTAGTAAGGTAAATCAAGAAGACACTAGTGATGATTCTGGCAAAGTGGTTGAAGATCTGCAAACTTCTTCAGAAGATAAATCTGCAAAAGAAAAAATGGCTGAATCTGGAAAGTTTCACTTTTTACTTCCCAGTATGGGGAGGAAATCTAGTTCTTCCTCTAAGCAGAAAGGTAAACGATCTGATAGAGATAATGCTGAGACCCCCAATCACTCCCGTTATGCTAAGGTATGTGTCTAAGTTCTGAAATAGGTTAAAGACCTATGATTTATGTTGAAAAGTGGATATTGACTTACCAACTCTTATAAAATTCAGAAACCTAAGAAAGTCAAAGAAACTGATGAGACACTCTCATTCAGTTTTTCAAAGTCGGCATCTCTGAAAAAGCAAAAAAGGAAAAGTGTCTTCGGATTAGCCAAGGTTAGCATCATTTCTTGCAATTATCTAATGATTAGAGAATGAGGGCATATAGATGACGTCATATGACTCATATTAGCACTACTTCTGATGCTTTTTTCATGAGTATGCACTAAAGAAGCTTATTTATGTATCTGGTTTTCATATGCTACTATTAGAAGTGACAAATATGGTATAGAAATAAACTACATCGGGTTGATCTTGGAACATTGAGCTTTGCCATGATTGAAGCTAATCAGGTTTAGCGGCTCATAATCACTACCTCAAAACTGAGATGCTAAAAATCCATCAAGCTATAGAATTCAGTTTTTTTTATGTTGTGGGTTTTATTTCTTTTGTTGTGATATTTTAGTAAATGCCTGAAATTTCCCTCCCCCTAAATACACCTATCATAATTTCCATTTTGTTTCATCTCTAGTGTACAAGCAAGGGAAGTGGAAACCACAGTAACGACTTAGTTGGCTCAAGAATAAAAGTTTGGTGGCCGATGGATAAGGAGTAAGTGCTGTTCAATTTTATCTGCCATCAAAGTTGTTGAAAGATATGAGTAAAGGCTCTCTTACAGAATGTTAATACAGGCATAAAATGCCTCAAACCAATATTCATTGACATAAATGTTTTTCCTTAGGCCAACTCCAATAGTTTGCGCTTTTTTTTTTTTTTTCTTTTTCTTTTTTTCCCCCTTTTTCCAATTTCTGCACTAATATTGCACTTATATTACTAAAAGCATTTTCAACTCCATCAGTTTGCACTAAATGTCACATAACAGAAAATAGTAAAATATTTTTGTTCTTCCTAATTTTAATCATTGGATACACCTAAATTCTCATGACAACCATCAACCTATTTTATGGGATCCACAGTACACTAAAATAATGCTTCATTTAGTGCAAGGTTGGAGAGTACTTTAGTGCAGAAACTGCGGTAAATTTAGTAAATTAGTGCTGGATTGAAGTTGCCCGAAATATACTCCTTTTCAGCTCTCCTTTAGTCTAAAATAACATGATGCCGGTTTGTACAAAGTCGCAAAGCCATGAGAATCTAGGAAAAAAGAGAGGAATAAGAAGTGGTTGGAGTTAAATTCATTTTTCTTTGTTTGGCTATAAGCGATATTTAACTAGATTCAACGCCAACATTAATTACATCTACAGTACTCGTCATGCTTATTTCACATTTTGTTTTCAAGTGGCATGTGTTTCCATGTCATTAGGGGGGGAATTTTGATTGGTTCATTACATTAATACCTCTCTATGATCTTACACAGGTTTTATGAAGGTGTAATAAAGTCATTTGATACCCATAAAAAGAAACATGTGGTAAGATGCATTTTTGTTGCATTTTTTCTCTGTCATACTATAGAATTCGTTGACACTTTCTTTCTTATAAGTTTCTCATTCCTGACTCATTATTCTTAAAATATTTCTGTTGATTGATATTTTCACAGGTACTGTATGATGATGGAGACGTGGAAGTTCTTCAACTGGACAAGGAGCGCTGGGAGATTATTGAGAGTAATCACAAACCAGAGGTGATCTAAAAATGATTGCTTATCTTTCACTGGTAGAATCTTTTCATCTGTTTAGCCTGAGATCTGACAATGATGTACCCATTTGCAGCGACTTAGCTTATCAAAGGGCTCTCGTCCTAAAGGAGGGTGAGTACTACCTTCGCTTAATTAAGGCGGTCTTCTCTTATTGGATTTTAGCTATATACTATTTTGATCTGCAGATCATCTGGGTCAAAAAGGAAACTGGCGGGAGGCTCAGAACAAGATGAAAAGTTGGGTCTGAAGTAAGTTGAATTTTGCTCTTTGTAGGAGCTGAAAAAAAGATACATTTCTTTTCTTTGCACAAACCTTATCTAAAATTGATTTTCAGATCTCCGTCATCTCAAGTAAGAGGGAAGAGGACGCCACGCAAAAGCCCAAAGGGAAGTTTAAAGGGCTCATTTAAGATTAATTTTTCCATGGGAGGCAGAGAGAGGCCAGTAGTTGCAGAATCTGATTCAACCTCAAAGTCCATGGTTGCTAATTCAGACGCAAGTGAGTGATCTACTGTTAGTACTGCCATATACAGTGGCTCACCGTGTTTAAAATTTCCAATGTCTCTGTCATTGTTCGAGGTCTATCTCCAAAGTTTCAAATGCTTTGAGTCGATATTCTGCCCGTTTATTGACTATGCATCAGCACGCAGTATGCATTCCTATGGACGAATATGCAAGCATACGTTTCATGCTTGTTTGAGTAATAGCAATGATATTTCCCAATATCATGCTAAGAATTTGTTGTCAATCACTCTGATTCTAGATTATTCTTCTCAACTTGACTCTATCACACTCTAACTTTCTCCTGTATTTTGTCATAATTTAGAGAAGGAACAGAATGAGAGGACTCATAAGAGCATGTCTGATGGGGAGCTGTCTGATAATGTGAAGAAACAAGACGAGGATGCTGATAAGGACAAAGAGGATGAAGACGACTCTGAAAATACTGAGAGTGACCATGTTGGTGATGCTCGTGAAATGGACAATGAAGGTGTCTCTTCTTCGGATGGAAAGCATTTAGATGAGGACAAGGAAGAATCTGGACAGGAGGGCGAGGAAACTGATGACACCGATATCCAACCTGCAACCTCAGACACACCTGATAAGAAAACTTCGGTTCCTGACCCCGCAGATGATGAGCTTTCTGATGACGAGCTTCTGGTACTCAAACTTGATCCATGTTCACTTCTACATCCAATACAAGACTTCATATTATAGTGAATGCACCAACATTTGTGTTTTGAAAATGCAGATCACGTGGAGACAACGTGCTGGTAAGAAATAGGGAGGTTGTGATTTGAAGATAGCAATGCAGGTAGCAAGATTAGTGGGTGAAGCGCTGAGAAATGTATTGAACTGAATAAATGTGTGCTAGTATGTATACAAGTTATTGTACAGCCATTTATTAGGTGTGTACTTGTACGGTTTTGGTTTTGTAGTGATTTGTATGTATTCTTCTGAATTGTATCCATTATTGCGTTCCAACGCTTATCATGCATACCCCTATTTTCTATTATCAACCAAATATTTGATTTTGATTTATTTAATGAGTTTCCAACTCAGTTTTTCCGGTTCTATTTTTGTTAAAATCTAAAACTATTTGTTTTGTAATTTTTGAGAGATCATGTTTATAGTTCTTTGGGAGATTTTAAACAGAGCCTTCTTTTTTTCTTTTTTACTCCCTACAGTCACTTAAAAAAATTTAAAATATGATATAATTTTAACCTCGTAGATATACTTTAAATTAAAATATTTGATATTTAGATATATATATTTAAAACACAGCCCCTCAAATAAAACCCTCTTAGTATTTTAAACTTCATTTTTTTCTTAAAATCAAAATATATCTTCCATACAAACAAATGTAATTTTTTTAAAACTTATTTAGCATAACAAAAGTTTTACAGTTTTTTTTTAATTTATATAGCATAACAAAAGTTTTACATCCATGGTAGAAGTAAAATTATGTTTTAATTTTGGGAAGAGATTTTATGTCTGAATCGTAGAAGAAGATTTAGGTTTAAATTTTGGGAAGAAATCTTAAGAGGTTTTATTTAATTATGGTTTTTTATTTTGTAAGATTTATATTTGAATATTAAATTTTTTTAATTATAATATAAGAATAAAATTGAAAGTTTATATTTTTTAAAGGAGTGGAGTAAAAGATGGTTGTATTTAGGATTTTTTTTTTCAAGCTAATTTAATCTTGTGAACACGTGTTGAATTGAAAGTAGTTTATTAATTTTTCTCCAAAAAAAAAATTACTGTAGTTAATAATTAATAAGATAAACTTGAAAATCTGCTGCGATCAATATATTCATATCTACTACACGCAATTCTATGTGCATATATTTCTATCCGTTATAGCTTCCTTGCTTGTATTATTACAGAATTTACTCCTATATTCTAGCCTCGGTTTGTTGAAACCAATATATGCACTTTTATTTGTATTACATAATTTACTCTGTCCGAATTATAAAGTCGCTCTTTGATCGTGGGCGTCCTTCGATTTAAGGCGATCAAGAAAGGAAAGTTTATACGGCAATTAGCAAGTTCACTTCGATTTCCTCCGCGGACTCCTTTTGATTTCTTGGTACAAGTTCACTTCGATTTTCGACTTCTTCTCCTTCTCCTTTTTTTTTTTTGCCGGTCTATGGTCGTTTCGTTTATGTTGTGTATCACTCACTGGCTGAGACTTCATGGATTACTAAGTTCTATCTTCGTTCCTTTATAATCTCTTTCCGTTTGCAAGTTCTTCTTACTAAACACTTAGGTAGAGTGAATTTATGGATTCTTTGTTCGTCGGGTTCTTTATCTTTTCGACTATATTTTCTTGATCACCAGGTACTTTAATCAATCATCTTCTTTTAAAGTTTTTTGTTTTTCGTCGATTACTTGATTTTTTCTATTTCTTGGTTTGCCAATTTTTTTTGCAACTCCTTTATCCCCTCTAGTCTATAGAATGGAATTGCGAGTGTAGGTGGAGCGGTTTGCTTTATTTAATTTTTTTTTAATAGATTTTGATCTTTGACATGATTTAATGATATCCCTCCCACTCTTAGCTTTGTGTTCTTTGAAGATTTTTCTTTTTGATTTCTTTTGTTCCGCTTATTCTTGCAGTCTCTCATGGCTTCTGTCGCTGATGCTTCTATTATGCCTCAAGGTGATGTGTGTGTGTGTGTGTGTGTTTTCTTAAGCACGATATTGAAGTTAGAGAGTTTATTGATATCTCCATTCGTAGTTTTTGCATCTCTGATAGTTCTATATGAATGTCCCTCAAGATTGCACGATGGCTACTTCTTTACCTTTTACTACTTTGTTTTTTGACAAATCAATCTGTTCTTTGTTGTAACTGACACTTAGTTCACATTATCAATTATCCAACACCGTAATGCTTATGAATTGAACACAGATGTATGCATTGTGGGCATTGCAAGAACACCAATCGGCGGCTTCCTTGGTTCTCTCTCATCTTTGCCTGCTACGAAGCTTGGTTCTATAGCTATTGCCGGTAAGATCTGTTGAAACTGAATCTGGTTTCTAAAATACAGTTGACGAAGATTCTACTTTCACCATCACTGTATTTCTGTATATTTGTGAAGGTGCTCTTAAGAGGGCAGGCATAGATCCATCTTTAGTGCAGGAAGTTTTCTTTGGGAATGTACTTAGTGCTAATTTAGGCCAAGCCCCTGCTAGACAGGCTGCACTAGGTGCAGGTATACCAAACTCAGTGGTCTGCACTACCATAAATAAAGTTTGTGCATCAGGGATGAAAGGTTGGTTGCCATTAGCATATAGTGTTGTGGTTATCAACTTCAAAGCATTTGTGATGATTCTTGTTTATTTTTTTATAACACAGCTACAATGCTTGCTGCTCAAACCATAAAATTGGGTGTAAATGATGTAGTAGTTGCTGGTGGCATGGAAAGCATGTCCAATGCACCAAAGTATATGCCTACTGGAAGGTGAGTTTTGTGGTTATTCAAAAGATGATTTTCAATATAAAGTTCACCGTCATTTTTTTCCTTCTTGAAATGGCTCATCTGTTCTAGCTTTAAGTATGATTAATAAAAAACCTTAATCTTTCATTCATCTTGATTTGAGGTTTGTCACCCTATCATTTGATCAATGTTTTCTTCAATAGGATAGGCTCACGGATGGGGCATGATACTATTATTGATGGCATGCTCAAAGATGGCCTTTGGGATGTCTACAATGACTTTGGAATGGGTGTTTGTGCAGAGCTGTGTGCTGATCAACATAATATAACAAGAGAAGAACAGGTGATTTTGTGCCTGCATTTTTCAATTGTCTTTTACTGAAACCTTTTATTGGAGTTGGACAATATTAGTTATCCGCTCTGCAAATTCAAGCACTGTATGGTCTTTACTGATTGCAACTGACCTGTACTCTAGTTTCATTCATATATCTTGTCAAATTCGAAAATAGTTTGTCCTTGTTGGATTCCAAGTTCTAGGAAAGTCATTTTAGTTTGTACATTCTGTTTTTATATTTTTAGTGTTTCTTGTATGTAAAAACATTGTGGGTTGTTTCTTAATGTCAACCACAGGTCATTTCAGTTTCTTGTAATGGGGTCTAGTTATCTCCTTTGTCTTATGTTTCTTTATATTTGCATCTGTGTCAATGCTGATCAGATTTTCAACTTATGCCTAAATATATCATTCTAGGATTCTTATTCTATTCAAAGTTTTAAACGTGGTCTCGCCGCAGAATCAAGTGGTGCATTCTCATGGGAGATGGTTCCGGTCAGTCTCTTTTAGCTTTTTTTTAAACAGCAGTTTCTGTTCACCTTCATAAGAGACAGTTTTCTTTCAGGTTGAAATCTCTGGTGGCAAGGGGAAGCCATCTGCCATCATTGACAAAGACGAAGGTCTCAGAAAGGTGAATAAATAAATAAATAATGAGAATTTTCGAGCTTATGGAAATTGATGAAAAGTTGAGGTTGAAGTGCCATAATTTCTTAGTGTCTTTGATGACCTTTTTGAAAATATATGTTTCTGTGCAAAGACAAAATTGAAAGCCAATTTTGGTCTTTTTTATTTTACATCATGCTTTTATTTTCAATTTGATTTCTTCTGTGGCATGTCCACTTCTTGAGTGGAGAAGCACATTTCTTAGGTAATGAGAACATTTTGGCACACTTCATGGATTGGTTTTCTTATTCATTTCGTAAAGCTTCTTTTTCCCTTGTATTTGTTATCAGTTCGATGCATCGAGGCTAAGAAAGCTTCGACCAAGCTTCAAGAATGGAGGTTCTGTAACAGCTGGCAATGCTTCTAGCATAAGGTTTGGGTATTCCATGCCTTCCTCTTCTTGTGAGCGTCTTTTCTTTCCTTATTTATCTCTCTCACATTACCCTGGCAAATGACCAACAACTTCTTCTTTTACTAGCCAACTATTGGGTTAAAGCAGCAACTAATATCAAGTTTTCTTTTGTATATAACATGTATGTTTTAACTTCACACTGCTTTTAGAAGCCCATTATCGCAATTTTAAGTGAAGCGGGATCTCTGTTATCGCTGTGCTCTTTAACTTGATTAATTGACTTGGTGTGATGAAAGGGAAAAAAACTAGATGCTGCTCTCTCCTTGAATGCTAGTGTGCATCTGCACTTGAGCTCCTGTGCATTTCTCTGATTCTTGATGAGTTTGTAGTCTACGAATATTGTTTTATATGCATTTATATTTAAGCACCCAGTATTGAACATTACCTGATCTGATGATTGTTTCTTGTGCAGTGATGGGGCGGCTGCTTTAGTCCTAGTGAGTGGATCAATGGCAGTTAAGCTTGGATTGAGCGTCATTGCCAGAATCAGAGGTTATGCTGATGCAGCCCAGGTAAAATCTTTTTTTTTTCCCCCTAAAATCTTGCTTCGACTATGGTGAATGGTGCTAAACATTACATGGTTGGGCAGGCACCTGAGTTGTTCCCTACCGCTCCAGCTATTGCCATACCGAAAGCGATCTCAAGTTGTGGCTTGAAAGCTTCTGATATTGATTTTTATGAAATTAATGAAGCCTTTTCTGTAAGATCCATTCTTTTCTTCACTTGTTAAACAGTGTCTATATCTTATCGAAACAGTGTTGTAACATCAGTTTTGCAGGTTGTGGCTCTTGCAAATCAGAAGCTGCTTAATATCGACCCTGTGAGTCTTTTATTTTATGTTCACCGGCGTTTATCTGATCTCTCTAAGCTATGATATGCAATATATGTTTGACGAACATTATAGGAAAGGTTGAACGTGTATGGAGGTGGTGTGTCGTTGGGACATCCGATAGGCTGTAGTGGAGCTCGCATCCTGGTCACGCTGTTAGGGGTATGGGTATGCACGTACTTCGCCATCATTTTATCAACTGCTTTTCCTGATTGATTATATTTATATTATAGGTGCTGAGGCAGAAAAATGGCAAGTTTGGGGTTGCTGGAATCTGCAATGGGGGAGGAGGTGCATCTGCTGTTGTTCTTGAGCTCATTGATAAGCAGCAGCGGTGAGATCTATATTCATCATCACTTGCCACAAAATGTTTCTCAATAATTTTTCTAACCATAGAAAACCGGTGTATGTTTGTTGCATGCAGGCCTGTGGCACGCTCTCTGCTGTGAAGTGAATTCAAAATCCAATTTCTTGTGTTGTCTGACAGATCTTTTATCTATTCCTACAATTTATTTGTGTAGGAGATCAAATATAGTAAAAATGAATTTCATAATAAATAAAGTTCTATAATAGCAATTCATCCATTTATTTATAAATATATGATTTAGTGGGATAAAATCGGTGCTAAAAAAAGAGCTAAGAGAGAGGGCGATTTCTTCGTTGATCCAATGGGGTTGATTAAAGAGGAGCGAAATTCGGATTCCCCTATACGCAGCAACGCATATGCATGCTTATATTTTCCCAACATTTCCATTATACCACATACGCTATCCACCTTTAATTCCTCTGCTGTTCTCAACGACGCCATAGCAGAGGAATTGGAGCTTTTTTCTTTCGTTCTGCAACTAAATACAGCCTCCTGCATTCCTTGGATCCTCTTCTTCGTCTCATTCTCTTCGTCTGCTTCTTGTGAATCTCAAGGTTTGTTGTGTTTCCTTTATTCAATCGCATGCAATTCGTGGATTGGTAATTTGATGATACAGATGCAATTAGTGTAGATGAAGAATTTGGTGCTGGGAAAACCGGGAATTGGATCTCCGGCTGCCGGAATGTCTCCTCGAGCTGGTGGAGACGCGGGAGAGATCGATGGGAAGGCCAAGTTTCAGTCGGTGAAGGATGCCGTGAATCTATTTGTTGAAGCCGGATCGCCCAAAGCTTCGGCTCCTGTAGCCAGGAAGAATTCGGATGAGGTGGTAAAACCAGATCAAATCAATTAACCCTAGACATTCTGATTCAGATTCTAATTCGTAAACTGTGGTGCAGAGATTGCTGCAAATAGAGGCGCAGCATCACCTCATGCTCAAGGCGAAGTTATACTACACCGATCAATTCCGAAATGCCGAAGCTACAAAAGCTCAAGCTCTGCGCGAGCTGCAGATAGCTAACAGGACGCTGCAGCTGCTCACAAACAACCTCCAGGCACTCACTCTCTCCAAGGAAACCTCCATCCAAGCCGCACTCGCTGCAAAAGTCCGAGCCGCGGAGCTCGACCAGGAGCTCGCGCGCCGAGCTCAGCTCGGAGGTGAGACCTGGAAACTGCAAGTCAACCAGGAGAAGGAGCTTTACAAGGCAACTACAGCGCAGCTCGTTGCTAGTCAGGAGGAGCTCACTACTCTAAGGCAGGATTTCCAAACATCCTTTTTAGCGAAACTCGCCATGGTTCAGAAATCCGAACAAGCCCAAGCTCAACTGCTCAAGAATCAGGAAACCCAGAGGTTTCTCATGAAAGAGGTCGATGAAGTGCGCCAAAAACTCGACCTGGTGCAGCAAGCCTTGCTTCAGACTGAAGAAGAGTACATGAAGCTCATGGCTGAAAAGGAAGAGTTGTTGCAGAGTCATCAATTAGCCAAGGGAAAGTTCGAGAAAGAGATCGAGCGCCTGAAAGAGGAATACGAGCCAGTAGAAACTCTCCAGGAGAAACTCGAGGAGACAACGGAGGCGATCAGGGTTCTGCAAGAACAACTAAACGATATCCAGTCCTCGGATCTGTATGCCATTCGAAAAATGGCTTCGGAGCTCAACAGTGCTAAAAGGGAGTTGGAAGAAACCTTGGCTGAAGAAAACTCACTCCAAACCTGTATTGATTTGACTAAATCAAAGCTGGAGGATGTGAAAAGGGAGCGTCCGGAATCGGAGAAGGCGGCGTTGGAAGCAGAATCAACCGCTCTGGAAATGCAGGCCAATCTGGAGGAGAGCAAGGCTGAACTCGAGGCAGCTATGTCAGGATGCGTTTTCATTATGCAATCATGCGTCGAGAAGCTTTTATCAGAGGCTGAAACAGCTCGACGTGAAGCACAGAAAACTAACAAGACTGCTGCGTTACTAAGGCAAGAAGCCGAAGCAGCGAGGACTGCAGCACAAGCTGTAGACGAAAAGCTGAAGATTGCATTAAAGGAAGCTGAAGAAGCCAAGGCTGCAGGGAAGCTAGCAGAGGAACGAATCCATAACTATCCTGGAAATGAAACGATCAGGATGTCTGCTGAGGAGTTTGAATCGATGAGCAAGAAGATTGAGGAATGCAAAAACAAGGCTGACATAGAAGTGGCCACTGCCATTGCCCAGGTTGATGCCATAAATGCAAGGGAGATGGGCCTTTCAGAGAAGCTGGAGGCGATGTTGGAAGAGAACGAAGCTATAGAATCAGAAACCAGGGATGCTCTGAAGAAGGCAGAAATGGCAGAGGCCGCTCAAAAGTTAGTGGAAACCGAACTCCAGAAATGGCGTCAAAATGAACAGAAAGAAGCTGGAAAAGCAAAAAAGAAGAAATAAAATGCATAGTTACTTGAAAAATCACAACTTGAGGATATTCAGAAAAGTAATAGCAAACATGACCAATTCTTGTACACTTTAGAACACAGAACAAAGCGCTAACCTGGCAGAGAAATCGGAGAAAAACGAGAGTACCTGATCAGCATATACATGAGCTAGCCACGCCTGCGTGCTTCCTTTCCATCTAAGATTTATAGAATTGGCCCTGAAAGCTAAAACCTTCTAGTCCTCAGATGTAATGCAAGGATACAGCTATGTAAGGTTTGTGATTTCTAGCTTCACCCTACCTCAAAATTCAATTTTCCTTTCTAATTTCTTAGAAATTAGATCAAGCTACAATACATGTGCTAGTATTATAAGAATAAATCATATTTTATATATTGTCTCCACACATTATACATATAATGGGTCGACAATTATGAATGCATCATACTACTGCAGAATGCTTAAAGATGAAGTTGGTAGGCACACATATGAAGATCATGCATCATTTTTTTTTTTTGTGTTGCCCAGCAAAGCATGTACTAATTTGCTACATAGCAAATACTAAATAGCTACAGATAGTCATAATAAGAAGAACAAGAGATTACGAGCAGGATGTGATTTAGCACTTCAAACCCGGAGACCAGGAGTTGCATAGCACTTCCTATCATAGATTTTCAGGCCCTTCAGAGATCCTGGGCAATCTCTCTAGACCTTCAAATTCTGCAGTTCAGATTCTAGAATCTTGGCGATATCCCCTTCATTAGCATCTTCAGGTAAAGTAACATGCACAGACCCCTGTTTTATGGGTGCAACGGGCATGCGATCCAAGGATTGCTTCTTAATGTAGTCATAAAGTTGTTGATGGAATGGATGGTCCAAGGAAAAGCAATTGCCATCATTTTTATAATCTGAATGCTTTGAAGAGCCTGAACTTCTCTTACGGCAGAAATGGGGGAGGGAGGAATAATCCATTATCTGCATCAATAAAATCCAAAAGAGATTCACATAACTTCTGAAACCCAAATAAATTCAGGGGACTATAAGTAATAGACGATGCAAGAAATATTTATATAAATTTTCAGCAACAATGAATGAAGCAAAGAATGGGACAAAGACGCTACCTTCAGCAACTCCTCCTGTCCACAACCAGACAATACATTTATTTTCCTTCGTGTTCTTTCTTGCAGAAGTGGCTTGACAACCTAGTAATAGCTAAATGGTTATGCATATGGATTGACGAAGAAAATCAGAAAGCATAGCTAGCCTATAAATGAACATATCTACAAACTATTGACCAGTCAGCAACTTGGCAAAGCAGATGGTCAAAACAAAGGGTCAATAATTGAGACGAACCTTCCAACAAGCAGAAAATACATACGGAGCATTCACGATGTAATAAGTTACTGTTTTCTCAGGATAATTCAGATCATCAATGGAAGAAATCGTTGTCATTAGCTGAACAAGAACAAAATGATAAGTTACAGTTAGAAATATGTTTCTGCCTTATTTAATAAACACCCCAAGAACTATACGCAAATGATCTAGGAAAATCTTACTACTGATGCACCTTTATCTGGTTTAGAGCTGAGAGCTTCAATCCAGTCATATCTAGAACCTTTATACATTTGCTAATATTTCTTCCATACTTCTTTGTTGCAGCTGGCTATAAAAAATGATCCATGATAAGTTAATCAATCGTGTTAGTAGAAGTAGGATTGAAGTTAGCATGAGCAAGCTTACCAAAATGACACGATCCCTGTATTCATTCATCTGAATATGGGATTGTATATAATAATGAACCTAAAATTGAAAAGAAATAATATAGTCAAAGAAGAAAAATTGCAGATTTATTGAGCAAGAACTTCAACAAACACGTTGTCCATAGCAATAATAGTATCAGATTATAAGACAGAGAAGAAGAAAAAGACAAGAAAAAACAGAAGAGAAAGGAAAGAAATGATAATTATGTCCAATGAGTATAATGCTAATAATACCGTCCATTTTACACACTTAATCATAATATGGTAGCCCAAAGCATCAATGATAACAAAATATAGCAGCAACTTTGAGAAGACTGGATTCTCTCAAATAGACAAGGTTGGTACGTTTTAAGTAGTTCTGCACTCACAATGTCTTGTCATGCAATGATAATATATTAAATGTTATAACCTCAATCAGATGCTAGAAGCTGAAATATATTGTTAATTACACTTACAGATGCTCGGTCCAAGGTGCTCATGCCTACTCCAACGGCAAAGACAGGGAGGCCCTTTGCAAAAGAAGTACATTTTCTTAGGAAGAGAATGGATTTTCATG